>JALJCO010013328.1:0-65000 GCA_023101725.1 Atherinomorus stipes | reverse complement strand
GTGCACTGCCAAAACAGTCTAACCAAGTCTTAGATGCTTATATTCAGCAAAAACTGTCTTAACTATCTCAGAGAGTATTATATTTGACAAGGCTAGAATATGTCAGATTATTAATCTAGTTTTAAGAGAAAATGTCTTATTTCTTACTTAGTAAGTGAATCTTAAAATTGGATCTTTTATTTGCATATTAAGGTAAATGATCTCACTAAGACACTGTTTCAGATCACTTTGTGTCTTTCGCTCCTAATTTTAGCTGTAAAAAACTTGTTTTCAGACCTCCTGTACAGATGTTAGACAAGTGGAAATTTGCTTAAAACAAGCTGAAAAACTCATTTCAAGTTTCTTATTCAGTGATAAACACTTCAAACTAGTCTGGTGATGCTGATTTTTAGTGTTGCTGCTTCTCATTTTAAGAGAAAAGATCTTAAAACAAGAACAACTAAGCAGGATTTCCAGAAGTGATGTCAGAGGTGAACATCCAACAGTCTGAAACAGCAGCTGGGTGGTGGAGCAGGTCGTCTCCTACTCAGAACATCAGGAGTTCAAGCCCCAGGTCATCCACACCAATCTGAGCCTTGGTAAAAGAACCTTCACCAAACTTCATTCAGGTACATGCAGGTTTGGAGGTTGGTGGGTGATGTGCTGCTCCTCCACAAATGCTGCTTACAATAAAGGCTTTTTAGCAGATTTGAAAAAAATCATCTTGTTTTAAGATTTTTTTACTTTAAAATGAGAAAGAAACACTCAAAAGAAGCATTACGGACTAGTTTTTAGGGATTTTTCACTAAATGAGGGACTTGAAATGAGTTTTTATAACTTGTTTAAAGATATTTCTCCCTGTCTAGAGTCTCCATGTTTTTTTTTATTTCAAGAAATCTTACCAAGTGTGATTATGTTCCTGCATGGACGGAAAATTTAGCTTGATTAGTCCGATTCTTCTCAATTTCACAGTTTTTTTTCAACTGGTATTAAGACCACTACAGTTTGCAGTGTGCAGGCTGGCACTGACCCAACGCTGCTGGAAAAGACGGAGCTGCATTTCATCTCTGAGCCGACTCCGACACACACACCAGCATGAAGCAATATGGACACGAGTCGCTTCAGCCGCTGCAGGAAGGCAACAACAGAAACCTGCAGTAAGCTCGCCACCTTTCTCACATGGAAAAGCATAAACGTGTAAACGCGGGCCTGGATCCTGGACTGGACCAACGACGCCAGTGACACCTGGTGTATGGCATCAGACGGGAAGAAGTGTGTAAACTAACCCTCAGAGGGGGTTTAGATCCAGTACATGAGCTCATCTCACACACGTTTGCCAACGGAAACGGGACGGGGATCGATCTAAAGTCTCCTGTGTAAAAGTCATGCGCACCAACCACTCTGCCAAAGGACAAGTTGGCAAGTAAGCAGCCAGATAGATACCAGTGACAGGACCCCACACTGCCAGCTGGGGAATCATGATGCATTGTGGTTTCAGTTCCCCACATCACCATCCGTGTCGCCAGTTTCCCCAGTCTCCAAAACCTGCGTACGCATGGGTCAGAGTTAACGTCGGAGACCACACATTTTCCCGTCAAGTTTGCTTTTTATAAATCACAACTTTTGTTTTGTGCGTACGCAACGTTTATAAATAAGACCCCAGATCACTTTTCCCCCCCCGTCCATGTGAACACATCAGCTGGAAGCTCCAATCGGAACGATTTCATCCAGATAGATCAGGGGTCGGCAACCCAAAATGCTCAAAGAGCCATATTGGACCAAAAAACCAAAAACCAAATCTGTCTGGAGCCGCAAACATGTAAAAGTCTCATATAAGCCGGTCGGCAACCTTCACCAGTCAAACAGCCGTTTGGACCAGTTTCCTACAATAAAGAAAACACTGGGAGCCACAACTGACCTTGACATTTGAAATTAAATCAAACTTTAATGGTTTTTTCTTTGATTAAATGTGTTGCATTTATGAAAACAATGAACAACTGCAGAGAAAAGGAAGTTTTCAGCATGCAGAAATGTATTTTAAACTAAAAGAAGACGTTGGGTTGAAGGTTACTTTCAATAAAATGTCTATTTGAGTCCTTTTTGGAGGGAAAGAGGACGCTAAATTTAATGATCCACCGGCAGCAAACCAAACATGCCGTCATCCTTACTGGCGCCTGCAGTCGGCTGTCCACCTGAAAAATAAAGACTATTTCACAAAATATGAACATAGCTAGATAAAATCATCTGGTCAGTGAAAGTAAATAAATCTGCCCACGCAGACGTGAACGCACCATTTTCATCAGACACTTTTCTCCTCCATGTTGGCCTGCCTGCTGGAAGAGATCAAAGCGCAAAGAACCTTTCGCCCGTTTATTCTTCACTTCAAATGCCGTAACTGCAGCAACAGTGTGATGTTGCATCCTTCTGTAGTGACGGTTCCGAGAATCCAACCACAGCAGAGACGCTCCGCTCTGAGACGTTCGTGGGACAGGACGCCAGGAGGAAAGCTCGGCGCTCCGCGGCACGTCCACACAGTTCAGTGATATTCCTCGTTTCTAATGGATTCTGTTTTAAATGTTTAGTTCCGTGATTGCTGATCTGACAGGGCTGTATCATTGTATGCTGCACATGAGCATGAAGTGCAGTTATTAACACGGATTGGCTGCATGAAGATGTGTGAAACACTTCATGCTGGACAGTTACTCACTGTTTTACTGCAGTTACCTGCTTTCTGCACCTGTCACGTCATGGGACTAGAGGCAGGAATTTTAAAAAAAACCCCAAAAAACCACAAACATGCATATTTCTTTTAATACTAATGGCTGATGAAGCGCTAAAAACCAAAAAGAACGTTTCCACCACGTTTCTCTCCGTTGCCTTGAACAGGCTGTGTGCTGCAAAATGTGCTGCAATTCGGTGTCCGAATTTCCCGCGCTGCCCTGCGAACGTGACGTCAAATGACGCTACATCTGCAGTTTTGATACAGGAAGAAGACAGTCGCAGTAAATTCAAACACTGTAAGCGATAGTTATGGATTCTTCTGCCGTCAGAAAACGATCCAGATCAACTGAAAGACACTAAAACGTGTAACCACGAAGAAAAAGGTGAGTAAACAGCATCATAGCTTCAGTTTGTGCTCTGTGACGGCTTGGCTCGTGGCTGCAGTTACCTGAAGCGCCAGTCGCTGCAGTCGCGAGTTTTCGTTTCTTAATCTTGCCTCAAGTCCCTTTAATGGGCTGCTTTGCAAATTGGTACAAAATAAATTATGTCTTTAATTTCGTTGAGTTGGATTTTATGTAACGTGCTGCATTTGCAGTGCTCGGAGAACACGGGAAAAGTCACATAATCTTCAAATTTAAAATAAGATAAGAGAAACGTTATTGTCTCAGAAGGGGAAAGTTGTCGAGGGCCTTTAGAATCACATGATTAAAGTGAGCCAACCAAATAAAATACACTTTAATAAAATAGCCAACTTTCAGATGACAGGGAGTCGCATGGGAGGGACAAAAGAGCTGCATGTGGCTCCGGAGAGGGTTGCCCACCCCTGAGACAGATGAATTACTTGTCCATGTAAACGCAGCTAATGTCAACGAAATGACAATTTTGGCCCAGGTTGACCCATTTTGGCACAATCTGTTCTCAAAGTCTCCCAGCTGGAGGCACCTCGGGTTTGAAAAGGTTCATGAGCTTTTCAAACCCGAGGACTTGTCCACTCAGAGCACGCCAATACTTCGTCAAGCTCTCACTCAGGATGGGTTAGTCCGGATCAGAACCAACCACATCAGTGTCTGACTGAGACACATCATCAGACAGACGTCATCCCCTCCCTCAGATCACGCCTCAGCTGAGCGGGTGGCTCTGAGCTGGGCTCGTCTAAATTTAGACCCAAGTGTAAAAATAACCCATCACACACACGGCTTCCTGATTTAATGACGTGTACGGGAGAATACAGCTGCCACGATCGGGACATGTCCTCGTCCCTTTATTCTGTCCATTCTCCCTTATCATCACGTCCCAGTGACATTTACTCTGAGCTGAAACCAGATCGCATTCAGCATCTAGTTTGTGGGAACATGGTGACGGTGGACGCAGACGGCGGCGGGATGAGTGGAAGTGGAAACAACTTGTGTCAGGTATTTGGTGTGTGCTGCCCTGTTAGGCAGCGCTCTATTTCTGTCTGTGTATCCTGACAGAGGGACAGCAGGTGCAGCACAATTCACAGCTGTAGTCTCCTCCGTCTGTCCGTCCAGCAAACTCTTCTGTCACACGTCTTTTCACTCACATGCAAACTTCAAACCACAACGTGGACCATCAGAACACAGAGTGACGACTCAGTCACAAAGCTTGAGTGGAAACGTCAGAAACGGTGCGGTTAACCATCTCTGCATAAGACCGGAGGTTCACGAAGCAGGTTTCAGCTCAGCGTTCCAAACATCACCAACAAGAAAGCCCCCCAGCGGCGGCGGTGGACGTGCAGCTATCAGCGGAGGACACATACCTCAGGATCTTCTCAGAGGTTCCAACGTTTGACAGCAGGACGTCTTTCTGGGTTCTCTGTCTCCTGTGGAAGGTCAGAGCTCTGGAGGCTTCTGGATCAGGACTTCAGGGACACAAAGATAGACCCTCCACCCACTTTCCAGCTACAAAACTTTGGGGGGGCACATGTGTCGTGGCTCTATGTGCAGCGGGATGGGTTAGAGGGGTGGGTGGCAGGGCAGGTGGTAAATTTAGAACGGTGCTTTCCCACTCCAGCAGCACCAGGCCAGACCAATCAAGTGATGAGCAGGCGGTGGTTATACGGCCAGTTACACCGAGGACAGGAGACGGATCACGGTCAGGAGCTGGAAGTGATGACAGAAGACCGTTCCTCCAAAAAACACTGAAATCAGTGCTGCAAGTTTACAGAATGACCTGAATCATCAGGCGCATTCAGACAGAGAGGTTCTAGGATCAGTTCCTAGAACTCCCCGTCTGGAGTTTAGTTATCAGAACCACCTTCCCCATCAGTCTGGAACCATGTTTGACACAATCATCTGAGACAGAGACAAATTTATGCCCCAGATCATCTGATACAAAACTGAGGTTTCTCATCTCTTTTATTCAAAGCCGTTATAAAAGCTAGCTTACCAGCTTTCCCTCCCTTTCCTTTGTTGTATATATATATATATATATATAAAAAAAATATATATATATATATATATATATATATATATAATATACTGTTTAGATCCCCAAGGGGAAATTAGGGCTCTGCCCCATTAACCCATCTCTGTCGGAGTCCGAGAGCAGTGGCTGCTACTTAAAGGCCCTGTACCTATTTATTTCATCTCTTCGATGCTTTCTACCGGATATGTGTTAAAGAGTAATTTCTAATTCTTCTTTCGTTCTCTTCCGGCCGTTTAGGTTTCATCTCTCTCTCCTCGGTTCGTTCCCATTTCGTTTCATCCCTCCCTTTTCTAACAACGCCCTCCTCTCCTCGTGTGCACGGCAGCACTTGTAAACAGAACCGCATGGCGTCTACCAAAGGGAAAGTGGAGGTACCGCAGCAAAACAGCCTGCAAGCATCAAAACTGAGGAGGAGAGAGATGAAACGCAGGAGAGACCAAAGAAGGAATAAAATTCGTGTTCTTGGTGGATTGTACTGAAGGTAGAGAGCAGCTGGACGCCTCAGACTGAATGTGGACTTGAAGTCCGCCTGGACACATATTTTTTTCAGTAACTTTCTTCTCAGTAACATTTACGTCCTCGGGTGCTGGCGCTTCCTCTGCTGCTCTACCGTATATAATAGTGATATTTACAACGTAACACGATGAAGCTTTACATCACTGCTTTGTAGCTTTATACATGAATATACTGTGTGTGTGTGTATATATATATATATATATATATATATATATATATATATATATAGGCAAACTTGTACATGCACCTTGGGTACTTTATGTTGTTTTAAGTGTGCTATATAAATAAATTTGACCTTGGGTCATTAAATTAGAATAAAATAATTGCTTTTGGACATTTCAGAATAGTTCTGGATTCAGGACGTGTACCATTGTGATGGATTTAATAATGAATTGGTACACTCCTGTTGTAATAGTTCTTGTTGTTTTTACAATCTGTGTAAACAGTTGTAACAGCTGTGGGACTTTTTAAATATGGCGGGGTGGAAGAAGTGGAGATCACGCAAGGGGGGGGCTTGCCAGTTCTACCAATCACCAAACATCTACATATTTCAGTTCCTATGGAACCCCAAAAAGCGCCTGCTAAAAGGTTCTAGGAACTACAGAAGGTTCCTACAGACTGAAAGCACCTCATGTGAGGACACTAATGAGGAGGTTGTGATGAGGCCCGATGCGCAACAGTTATTTAAGAGGCCCTATGTAACTTTTTGATGCAATATTTGCCATTCTGACTTGTGTTGATAACATGGGGGGCCAAAGTCATGCCCCTTCAGGTGAGCCCCATGGGACCTAAGAGACAAAAAATATGAATGGAGGTCAATAGGGAGAAAATAATGATCTTCTGGTTCCAGTTGTTCTCTGTCCTGGATTCCAGATATGTTAGATGTGGATTTAAATGAAAATTTTTGTGTGCAAAGAAAAAACAAAATACCGCGAAGATTTTGGATTATTCCAAGATTATATTGCTTGAAGCCTCTGTGTGCACTACAGCTCTTGTTGCAAGCAACATACGTCAGTAGCTGCCCAAGAACGCTAGCATGGCGATTTTACTCTGGCACATCACTGCTTTTTTATTTTTTTCCAAGAACAGGAAGAGATCATGACCGGCAGAGCTGAACAATAATCGCATTTGCAATTAAATTGCAATTTTAACTAGAAAATTTCTGAAGAAATTTTGAATGCTGCCAATGTGCTACCCACGTCCAAGAGAGCGAGCCAAACGTGGACGGTGGTGCTCAGTCCACTGATGTCAGTGTGTTCGTATCGGGGAGGAATATCGGCCAATCAGAGCAGAGGAGGAATAACTTGCTGCCACGGTGGAGAAAACACTGGATTTAATCCCCAACAACGAAAACACGGTAAATTATGGTGAACACTCATATCTGGCACTTTATTTCACGCATCTATGCTCCCGAAAATGATGCACCGCATAACGTTATCATGCTAGCTAATGCTAACAGAGACAGCTGTGGTGTTGCTGAGAGTTAATGACTAATCTGGGAGATATTGTGAAATATCAGGTTATTTGCTCTGATCAGGGCAACGTTGGGACCAGAAAATAAAAGCAGTTCAGTCAGAAACACAAACGGATCAGGAAGACGGTGTCCTGCAGCCTTTAGTTTCATCTGCAGGACATGTGAAGCTACGTGGTCTGTACAGTCCTGAAACAATACCAAAAGCCAGATATGGGAGAAAATAGAAAAGGAACCACCTTTGAAAGAGTTTAGTTTTAAACTTTGATAAGTAATCACGAGATGTGCGTGTTATTCTAGTGTGGCTTGTTATTAAAGCCAGTTTCCGGAGATGAATAATAGTTCACATTAATGCTCCGATGTAAAAAAGAACAAAAAAAGTCAGACTACTTCAGAGATCTCTGGATAACATACCTATGGGTTATCATGACCTTAAACGACTGTCCAACGTTGTAAATCCAGATATTCAAGCTGCTTTCCATGTTGGCAGATATGAGATAATTGGGACTCGTTAGCGCTGCAAGATGGCGCAACACACACAAAATGTTCGTTGGAATAGTCTATAAGTCAGGAAATGTTGAGTCTTTCCATTGTGCCGATGGAATGATGGCCGGTCTCGTTCACGCCCGTTGCAGAGAGCGACGTCATCACTCGCAGCAAGATTAGTCCACAAAACTGCTTCAACTAAAACCTGAAGTAATCAAAGTTCTTCATGGCATTTTACTTTTTCTCTGCATGAAAAATATTTATTTAAATCCATAACCAACATATCTGGAGTCCAGGACAGAGAACAAATGGGACCAGAAGATCATTTTCTCCCCATTGACTTTCATTTATATTTTTTCATCTCATGGGGCGGAAGGAGATGGGCATGACTTAGGCTCCCTATAGCAACATATGTAAATTACTGGAGCCTGCTATATATATATATATATATATATATATATAACTGCTCTACATCATCCCGCCTGTTTCAAACATGCACTCTGGCTGATTCAGCAAACAAAGGCAATGGTCATCAGAGGAAGAAAGAAAAGAAAGAGAAAGGGACAGAGAAAGACAAGAGGAAACACCAAACTGACTTTTAATGGCTAGAGATATCTCCAAGAGGAGGTAGGATGCAAGACTGAGGCAGTGATGAGGGGACGCCTCGGTGGAAATCTGCCATGTTCAGTGGTGCTTCTTTAATGTCTGAGAAGAAAAAGCTTCCTGGAAAAAAAAAAACATAAAAAAAATCTGATGCATCTGATTGATGTTTTCACTATTTCTAACACCAAAAACCTATAAAAAAGGAGTCCACAGACACAGTTGGCTGGCTTTTTCTACCATCAGCTGTTTTAGCAGCCAGCTTTGTTTCTGGTTCCTGACATCACAGGTCAGTGGTCCAGGTCAGGAGGACAGGAAATCTAGCACACATAAATACCAACAAATACAGACAGAGCCAAGCATCAGCTGGAAACTTAACAGAAGACATGCTGGACGTTAGATGACAGCAAGACTCAGCTGGTCACAAAGAGGAGGTGGACAGAGACACGTCTCCACGACAGCATACAGCCTCAGCCAACAGCACCATCTAGTGGTCACATGAAGGCGCCACAGCAGAAACACAGCTTCACACACTCAGGTGGAAATGAAACCATCAACCAAAGTAACTTTGTCCTGGTCTCATCAACAATCATGTAACAAACATGACAAATAGAAGCATATAAAAGAAAAACATAGCTCAGCTTTATGTTTTCATGTTGAGAGCGCCGCTATCTTGCAGCTGAGCTGTGACATCACCGGGTTGGTTGGTGATGTCACAGCTGCACATCCATCCACAGGTGGAACCAACTATACAGTTGTATGAAAAGGTGTTGGCCCCCTTTCCTGATTTCTTAATGAAGAATCTTATTTTATCTTCTGAAGATTTTTACTGGGGGGTGGATCCAAACCCACATGTCCCTGTGTAAAAAAGTGATTGCCTCCTAAACCTAATAACTGGTTGTTCCACCTTAGCAGCAACAACTGCATCAAGCGTTTGTGATAACTGGCAGTGAGTCTTCTACAGCGCTGTGGAGGAATTTTGTTCCACTCATCTTTGCAGAATTGTTGTAATTCAGCCACAGAAGACTGATTCAGGGTTGCAGCACCAACTAACCCGGTGACATCACAGCTTAGTGTGCTGCAAAATGGTGGTGCTCTTGTCTTGCACACATAAAACGTTGCTACGCTTTTCTTTTAGATGTCTTTGTCACATTTTTCATATAAAGTTAAATTTCCACTTAAAACCTTCAACAACTGCATCCTCAGCTGATCCAGCCAGCAGTGCTGGGCTCCGAGTCCAGGTCTGGACCTGCAGCAGAGCTCATCAGCAGTAGAGAAACCGTAGCTCCTCCAGGGCAGGCACAGACCTGTGTGTGGGGTAAATGCTGACCTGACCCCGGACTGCCGGCACAGCAGAGAACTGGTGTTTTTCCATAAACAGCTGCTGTCAGACCACAACAACGCCCCAGGAAGCAGAAAAACTGGAAACATGCGTACAGTTAAAGCGTACCCTGCTTTGCTTTGATGAGTGTTGGCTGTGCAAACGCCAACACAGCAGCTCACGAAGGCAAAACCAAACATCTGTGGAGAGGATGGAGAGCAGAACCCGCAAATCTGTTGAGCCCTGAACGCACCAGGAGCCAGTGCTTTCTGTCACTCTCTACATGACTCAGGTCACCGTAGAGAGCGGTACAGGACAGAGTAGGACGGCAGCTCTCTGTAAATGCTCTGGTTCAGCCCACCAGGATGTTATTTTGAAGTTTTGATGGAAGAAGTTGGTAACATTTCTTCATTGGTTCGTATGATGACTGCAGAACTGAGCCTCATGCATGCTGCTGAGGGCCTGAGGGTGGGAGCACAGTTTAAATCAGGGATGTCTTGATACCGATGCCAGTATCCACACTCGCTCCGAGACTGGTCTATTTTGCTGTACTCATCAAATACTCACTCATGACAGCACCGATACCGGACGTCATGTGACTCGCTGGGCCACTGAAGCCACAGGGGTAAAACTTTGTAATCTTCCAGGAATCGGGCTCCGCTGCTGCATTTACGTTCAGGCACGTAAGCGACAGCGTAGTGACATTTGCACATATGCGTCACCATAACAACACACCCAGCACCAACACAGAGTTAACAGTTGGGTCATTTTTCCTTTTTCATCATCATCATGCTTCGGTTGATTAATAAACAAAACAACCACACGGGGAAGTTGTCATGACGACTGGTGTCTCTTGTAAACTGCCGAAAAACCTTCACAAGCTTTTCATCAGTATTTTAGCCTAGCTAGCGTGGCTAGTCTGGCTAACGTAACGAACAAATATGTAATCTATACATTTTTGAGTTTCCTTCTCCGAGTCCTGTCGCTCTCCAGATGTTGCTGTTGTTTGATTCTGTAATGACGTACAGCTCCAACGCTTTTCTCTGGTCCTCCCTCAGCAAGTCAGCATCCGACAACCCTCACTCTGAAGGGCTAGATTCATACCCCCTACCCCTCGTTATGTCCCCCTACCCCTCATTATGTCTACTACCCCCTCGTTTTGTCCACTACCCCCTCGTTATGTCCCCTACCCCCTCGTTATGTTCCCTACCCCTCGTTTTGTCCACTACCCCCTCGTTATGTCCCCTACCCCCTCGTTATGTTCCCTACCCCTCGTTATGTCTACTACCCCTCGTTATGTCCACTACCCCTCGTTATGTTCCCTACCCCTCGTTAGGTCCCCTACCCCTCGTTATGTTCCCTACCCCTCGTTATGTCCCCTACCCCCTCGTTATGTTCCCTACCCCTCGTTTTGTCCCCTACCCCTCGTTATGTCCCCTACCCCTCGTTATGTCCCCCTACCCCCTCGTTATGTTCCCTACCCCTCGTTTTGTCCCCTACCCCTCGTTATGTTCCCTACCCCTCGTTATGTCTACTACCCCCTCGTTATGTCCCCTACCCCTCGTTTTGTCCCCTACCCCTCGTTATGTCCACTACCCCCTCGTTATGTTCCCTACCCCTCGTTATGTCCCCTACCCCCTCGTTATGTCCACTACCCCCTCGTTATGTTCCCTACCCCTCGTTATGTCCTCTAGCCCTCGTTATGTCCCCTACCCCTCGTTATGTCCACTACCCCCTCGTTATGTCCACTACCCCCCCTCGTTATGTTCCCTACCCCCTCGTTATGTTCCCTACCCCTCGTTATGTCTACTACCCCCTCGTTATGTCCACTACCCCCTCGTTATGTTCCCTACCCCTCGTTATGTCCCCTACACCCTTATGTCCACTACCCCCTCGCTATGTTCCCTACCCCTCGTTATGTCCTCTACCCCTGGTTATGTCCCCTACCCCTGGTTATGTTCCCTACCCCTCGTTATGTCCCCTACCCCTGGTTATGTCCCCTACCCCTGGTTATGTCCCCTACCCCTCGTTATGTCCCCTACCCCTCGTTATGTCCCCTACATATTGGAACAGCACTACCTTCATGGGAACGTGCTAAATGTAGGGTAAGGCTAAAAAGTAGGGCTAGTAGGTGTATTGGGATGCACCCTAAATCCATCTGACCCGGATCATGTCCTGGATCATGTCCTTGGGATACTTATAAAACGTTGGCGGCGGTCAGAGCGGACTTCCCCCCCCACTCCCTCCCTCCCTCCCTTCCCACCAGAGCTTTTGGACATATGTCGGTGGGAAGTTAATTCTGCTTCCTTCACTTCCCACATGTACTTGTGTTGAGCTGGTATCAGAGCTGCTAAAATACACAGCTGCATCTGATCAGCTTCTAAGCACTCATAAGCTTTTATTTCTTATAGTCCGACTGTGGTTTGATGAGTTAGTTAAATGTGGTGGTAAGGCAGCAACATGTTAGCTTCACACCTAAGCAGCAGAGATGCTTCTCTTTATTTAAAACACAAACAACATAAAACAGAGGAAGAAGAAAAAGAAACGCCTCTCAATTTTCCCTATCAGTTACTCAGGTCGGTACTCCGTATCAGCAAGTACTCATACTTGTGCTTGGTCAGCAAAAAGGTGGAATGAGGACGTTAAATAGCCCCCCACTGGCTCCCTGTGCTACAGGGGTGATTCTAAGGTTCTGGCCTGTTAAAGCTGTGAACTCGCTCAGACCCTGAGGTCCTCTGATGATGCGGTTAAACCTGAAGACATTCGCCAGATACTTACAGCTGTGTGAAAAAGTTTTTGCCCCTTCCTAATTTCTTACTTTTTTGCATGTTTGTCACATTTAAATGTTTCAGATCAAACAAATTTTAATGTGAGTCAAAGATAAGTAAACAGAAAATGCAGTTTTCATGCAAAACTGCATTTTGCATGAAAACATTCTGGAAACACTCCCGGAAGGGGGCAAAAACTTTTTCACACAGCTGTATGTCTGAGTAAGGCCCAGTCCCATTTCTCTTTTTACTAGGGGTGCATGATAATTATCAGGCCTGCCTGATAATTACCGGTCTGATAACAGAAAACTATTACGTGATTCTGATAAGTCCAATATCATGACAACTTGTCCCGGTAACATATACATTATTATTTGCTCCACTCACTTGAGAGCAGAGTTATTTGGAGCATAATTTCAGACAGAGAGGATCTAGGATCAGTTCCTGCAACTCCCCGTCTGGAGTTTAGTTATCAGAACTACCTTCCCCATCAGTCTGTACATGAGGGAGGACCTTGATAGGAACCATGTTTGACACAATCGTCTGAGACAAATTTATGCCCCAGATCATCTGATACAAACTGAGGTTTTTCATCTCTTTTATGCAAAGCTATTATAAAGTTAGCTTACCAGCTTTCCATCATCACAGTCATTTGTATCACGTAATGGAACAGCCAGTGCTTAATTTGTAAAGTGGGAGGTCCCAGAACGCAGAGGGGGGGTTGGTCCCAGCAACTCAAAAGGCGGGGTTAAGGTGATGGACCACACATATGCTATAGCCCTACACTAAAAAATAAATAGAATAAGGCCAATTTACCCTCTCTAAGCAAGTAAGCAAAACCAAACATCACTGTGCCCATAACAGGACAATTTTATTTTTTATTTTTTCATACCTTACTAAGAAAAAAACAAAAAAATCTCACCTTAATTATTTTAAAAAAATTAACATTATAAATATAGAATAAATCAAATAAAAAGCAACACAAACACAACAAATAATAATTGCGATAACGAAATAGATATTTATAATTTTATTTTATTTTACCACATTCACTCCCTTACAACATAAAAAAAAAAAAAGTAAACTGAGTATTTCAGAACAGGCATCCAATTTTAAGTCATGTAGTACACATGCTGAAATTAAGCCCAATCACATAGCTTATTGATCAACAGGCTGGAAAATAAGCTCACACGTAATTATGATAGAAAAATCACATTACAAGTGCATATAATCAAAGGCAACACAAACACAGCAGATAAATATTGTGATGATTCCTACCGTCAACTTAGTCCATTTATCCAAAACGGCCCATACAGCATCCATGGACCCGGCCTCTTTTCTCCTGCTTCTTTCTCTGCTCCTGGTGTCCTGCGCTGTTCTGTGTCCTTTTGCAATCCACCACCTCACGTATGGAATCGGGTTGAACCGGGAAAGCGGCGGGCCGACGAGGCAAAGAAAGAGTAGGAAGGAGATGGTAGAGGGGAGAAGAGAGGCCCTGATTGCTGTACAGATCAAGTTCATCTGGGAAAAGCCTCTCTCACACTCTGCGCTTGAGCTGGGGACAGTGTGAACCGCAACCATGAGGTCTTTTAGTCCATCTGGGATTAATTCCCCATCATTCTCCCGGTATTCCCTGAAGGCCCTGATGACATTCCGTGAGCCGTCGATGCAAAACTGCTGGCAGAGCGTCTCAACTTCATCTTCTCCAAACAGATCGCTTGCATCCTGCGGCCAATGTTGTGGATAAAGTACCTTTAAATCCTCGATTAGCTTGTTGTATCCCGTTTGGTCGTTTCCTTGCGACAACATGCGTTTCTCCAGATTTCTTGCAAGGCTCCCCAAAAACGCTCTGTGGTCCAGGGATTTGTTGGTTAACCATCTTATGTGCCTTGGAAAGAGTTTTCCTCGACACTTTGCTGGCTCAGTGGGCCGTGTCGGCTGGGCCGCTTACACATGGCCGATGAGAGTGCCGACACTCTGATCTGTCGGCAAATGGCTTTATGTGCCATTATGATGTTGCAGTCTCTTTTGGAGCTCAAGAGAGCTCCGACAGTTCCTGAAGTGCATCATACATGACTGGATACATGTATACAGTAATGTATACATTACATGACACAAGTTTATCTATGAGGATTTTGAAATAATTAATAGCCCCCATTTCTTTCATCACATCACCAACTGCGAGTTCAAGGCGATGCGCAGAGCAGTGCCATATCATGATGTTTGGGAAGAGGTTTTGGAGTCGAACTGCTACCCCACTCTTGCGTCCGAGCATCACTGATGCACCGTCACACGTGAGACCGACGAGCGTTTTTGAGAGAAAAGCCTCGCTGAAGTTTGCCTGATTTAAAGCATCCAGGAGTTTGCGGACAATGCCTTCTGCGCCCAAATCGTCTAACTCCACCAGAAGATGTTCTCAGGGGCTTCCATCTCTGGTAGCTGCAGTCTTAAATACACAATTAAGGCGCTCTTTTTATTTAAGCCTGTGGCCTCCTCCAGCATGAGTCCGATTTTTGGAGCACAAGTAACAATTCTTTCAAGCAATTTCCTTCTCATGTCAGTTGCAATATGCTCCTGTATGTGAGAACATGCGACGTTAGAGTGGAGTATCCTCCCCATATCCAGACCATTCATTTCCTGGCAGTCTATTTCATGCTCAAATCCGTAAGCTGGCCTTTTGGCGCTTGGCTTCCTTGTGATTTGCACCTGGTCATTTTGGCTATTTATTATAGCATTTGTCATTCTCTCTTCGCTAGCTGTATCACATATTTTTTATGCCATTACATGCGCTTTTTGTGCTGCAGTGCTCATGAATCTTTTTCCTTAAGGCTCTTTGTTTCTTTTTTATGTCGGGCGCAGATGATGTAATTAAGCCTGAGGTTTTTTCTTTGGCAAGCTTCATACCTGCAGTTTTTTCCGGACCCAGTGACCCTACTTTTTTTTTTTTTTTTTTAAATGGCACAGCCCAGTCCAGTTTGCTTTATTGTAAGCCAGGGATAACGTTTTTTCCTTTCAAACTGAGAAATTCTTCCAGATTTTCCCAGTTTGACTGTCTCCGACCTATGTAACTGCTTTGTCTTCATCATAATCTCTCACCGAATTAACATCTTTGTTCGTCATCTCATCTCCCTTTTCTCGGTCCCCGCGTAGGTCATCATTCCCGCTAGCAGGTGCAACATCATTAGCATTAACAACGTTGCTAGTGCTGCTGTGTCCACCAGTGTCTCGGTCTCCGCACTGTTGATCCGCCGATACGATTTTGGCTTTTTTAGGATCAGACTGGCCAGGTAGTTTGAAAAACTTCAGCAAACTTTGTCTTTTAGACATTTTTTTCAGTATGAGTGAAAGCTAACTGCAATTTCAAAACCATTGCGTGCCGGTGAAACCTATAAAACAGATAACACTTTTCAGCATAAAACAGACATTTAATTATTATTTATTCACAGTGAAGGGGGGGTGGCAGGTCCATTAAAATAGGTTCCGGATCCAACATCGGAGGTGCCGGAACGCGTTCCAGCTGGATCCGGCTCAAATTAAGCCCTGGGAACAGCCCCTCGTTGGAAAGCTGCCCTACTAACGTATTGTTTACGGACCGGGGTTCGTTTACTAAAGTCCACTGAGATCGTAATAACAACAAGAACTATTACAGTAGGAGTGTACCAATCCATTATTAAATCCATCACAATGGTACACGTCCCAAATCCAGAACTATTCTGAAATGTCCAAAAACAATTATTTTCATTTTAATTTAATGACCCAAACACAGCTGCAAAGTGTGGCAGTAGAATCTGCGGCTGCCGCCCGGAAACTTTAGTGGACAAACCGTCCACTAAAGTTCCGGGCGCACTTCAACAAAAGGCAAACAAGGGAAAGGAAGGGAAAGCTAGAGACCAACGCAGTCCAAGCAGCTCATGCATGTGCACGACATTAGCATCACTTCCACTTGTCACCAGAGGGGGCGACCTTCTGGAAAAAAGCTGGAACGTGCACTGTACTCCTTTAAGCAGAAACAGGAACAATGACGTGTGTGACCCCTTCTTTGCTTTGTTTTCTTAAAATCTTAAATATTTCTCTGCATCATTTTAACACAGCTCTGTATTAATGCATTTGCATTAATTGCAAACACATCCAGAGAGCGTCAGGGACGTTCTGCTCTTCTACAACCTCCATCTGCTTTAAACTATAAACCCTCTGTCAGAATGAAATGGTCAGACAGTTGTGTCATTAAAAGACAGAAAAATTCACCACACCCGAGCTCTGCTGTTCAGAACAACCAGCTGAGGCCTCAGTTTGCCTTCATAGACCATACCAGGACCAGGCCCGGCCCGAGACCCTGATCCTATAGCCTGCATTTCACGCTCTCATTCAGTGGCCACAAATAGACAGAGTGAGTAGATAAGAGCTCCAGAGGCTTCAGATACAGAGAACGTGATGAAAGACAAGGAACCAAAAAAAGGCAGGAGAAGATAAACATGTGACCCAAAAATCTAAACCTGAAAATGAAGGACAAGTATTTCCTCCAGCCTGAGGAGATTTTCACACCTTATCTTGGCAGCAGGCGTCAGAGACACCTCCAGCACATTTCCCAGCCTCCTCTCGCCCCTCACCTCCACCATGTCCTCTCTGGAGCAGCTGAACCGGCGTCACACTGACCAGATCTGCACCACAGCTTTCTGCCAGACTCTGCAGACCATCAGACGCAGTAACGAGAAGAAACGAGGCTGGAGACGGAGCACGCTGGATACAGAAGGAATACTACCTTTCATCCCGCTGCTTCTTCTCTGCAGAACGGAGATCTCCGAAAAACTATCCACAATACGCTGGCAAAGAATGCAGAGCAAAGAAAAAGAGACTGAAGGGACGAGGACAGAGCAGGACTAAACGAATGAGACGAGGGTAAGGCCTGGAAGGACCCACACGAGTCACATGACCAGGCTGAAGGCGACAGGCGGCTCACCAGAAACCACAGGCTGGGTTTGCTGGTGTCAGTCCTGCTCAAGGGTCCAGGCAGGCTGAGAAAGAGCAGCGGATCCCAGCAGCAGAAACGGGGGTCTGCTCTGAGGAACTCCAGCAAAAACTAACAGGGACCGAGGGGTGGGGGGAGGGGACGCAGTGGGGGGAGGGTTTTTCTCCAGCAGGTCTGATAATTACACACAGGGACAGTCAGAGGACAACTTTCCCACACGGCTGGAACTCCACAGCCAGACTCGCCCACACTGGCTTGTGAAAAAAGGAAGATTTTTTTATCGGTGTATCGGCCCAAGGCCTCATTATTGGTCATTTCTTGCCTTGTATGTTAAACCTGATAAAGGGACCTTGTTCTAATGTTTTCTTTGACACTCAATAAATGATTTTTAAGGACAATGAAAAAATAGCAGTTGTAATTGTTGAAATGAGTTCTATAATGCTAAATAAAAAGGCAGTTACCCTGCAATGCATTTCTAATGGAGATATAGTTAAAAAGTACAACTTTGTAGAAAGATGATGAAAATTACAAGTCCAAGATGGACCCAACTTTACCCCCAGTTCAAATCTGTAGTGATATGTCTGTGCTAAATCTTTGCTTGCCATCTATCTATCTTTATTAGGATTTTTACAGCATCTGTCAAAAAATACAGGAAACTGAGGTTACTCTACCACTTTTCATATTTTTATATATTTTAGAAACTAATATTCAGAAGCTAATTAATCCTGTATTCATGTATATTGAAGTGTGATCATGCTGGAAGATAAATCTGAACGAATATCAGGTTTTCTATTTGATTTAATTTTGATCTCATTCTACTGGAGGTGGAAAAACGTCTCGTACATCAACATCGGGGCCTGATTACATGACATCGCTGAGACAGAAGCCTGTTGCCTTCTGGCCTCTCCTCCAACACCAACAGAGTTTTGGGGGTAAAAATGCAAATATCTGACAACGGCCTCCAGAGTGATGTTCTCTGGGTGCCAGGTGAGTCTGGACGGTGCAGCTGGGATCTTTCATGTCATCCTGCATGAGTCGGGTCTGAGGATGCACGGACTGTTGAAGCTGGACCTGGTTCTGTAGAACGGGGAGGATGCAGAGATATGTGAGCCATAATCAGCTCCTCCGTACGAGCGAACACACGGCGCTTCTGTTGTGGTGTTTGTTCTGCTTGGTTTGGTGATTTTTTCTCCCCCCAACCCCTCCTTTTCTCTTCTCCTTCCCTCTCCCCCTCCGCTGAGAGGTATCTCCCTCTCTCTCTCTCTCTCTTTTTTAAAAAAAAAAAAAAAAAAACGCAAAGGCGATTATTTGTGTTTTCCGCGGGTGAGTTGTCTGTAATCGGGATGGGTTTCACATCTGGATGTGTGGATGACTTTCCCCGTGCCGAATATAATTGATAAAAATAAATCCCCCCACTCTCCTTTTTTCTTCATTTAAATTAAGTAATTTTAGGAGAAAAATAAATACTGGAGCCGCGCGGGGAGGACGTTAAAAATAAAAAGGGTCCCTCCCGATTTTTTTTGGGGTGACAAGTATGGCCCCCACGGCAGCCACCAACCCCCCCCCCCAGAATTATCCATACCTCCTCTTACAGAAAAGGCTAAATTCTCAGTAATTCAAATAAGAAACTAAAGAAACAAATAATAAATAAAAATTTACAAAATTAGAATTCAGTGAAATTATCACCTTCGGATTGTGGTTGAAAATAATTCAAACAACAAATAAACACATTAGACACATTAGAGCTCCTTTCCCATGAACATGGACCAACATACCTGTCAGCAGGTGCAGACGTCTGATTGGACGTTACAGAAACACCTGATTGCAGTGATTGTTTCAAAGTGTTGCTCAACAACATTTTAGCCTATCATGCTTGTTTACTTGTTTTATTTTTTGTGTTTGTTTTTAATATTTCTGTTGAACCACAATGTCATGATTTTTAATAGATTTTTTATGTATTATTACTTTTGTCAGTTCCAACTTATTTCACTGGCAGCTGATTTTTCCTTCTTTAATGTGAGAGTATGAATGGTTTTGAGGACGACTGAATACGGCGTAATTCCTCCAGGGGACAAGTGTCTGTTCTCTGATGGTTTCACATACAGATAAAAAGGACTGAATCCGTGCTGAGATTTCCCTACACCCCCCTCAGTGGGTCCAGTAAAACATTTAGAAATCTCTTATATATATTTAAAAGAATTAGCATGAAATTAGACATTATGTAAACTTGGTTAAGTTTTGAGAAACATCTGTACAGTATAACTTTTCTGGGTTTTAAAATGTCCAAAGTCAAACATCAGATCCAAAAACTCACTGTGTCCCAACAGAAACAATCCATGTATGAACACCCCTACAACCCCACCCCCTCCTCTTACATTTCCAAGACGGCGTCAAAGTTGTTAGTCTGACGTGTTTCAGTTGAAACTGCTGTTTCTTTTTTGGTAACATAACTAGGGATGCACCGAAATGAAAATACTTGACCGAAACCGAAAACAAAAAATGAACAAACCAAGGCCGAAAACCGAACACCGAAAAAAAATGTCAATTATTAGAACTGTAGCACTTTTAGCTACGATGTGTACTAACTTCACTAAAATCAGTCATTGCAACAAATCAAGTACAAAAGTATCAAAATATTTGTTTACCCCTGACATTACAGAATGTACACTATGGATTAAAATTCTAAATAAAATATTTAGTTTGACTCCACTCGTGTACATTACATAATGCCTTTTACATTTTTTTTCTGTAGGACTATTACAACAAATAATAATATACAGGCTTATAACTGACTGGCTACTGAAAGACAGTGAAATTAAATATATTTTCACATAAAAACACAAAGTTCATAAGTTGCGTGCTGGATGCGCTGTTTGTTGCATCATCACAAGTTTCGGCTGTGTTGTTTCGGTGATTTATGTCTTTCGGCCGAAAACCGAAATTGCACTTTTGGGTCATTTTTGGCCGAAAACTTTTGGTGGCCGAATTTTCGGTGCATCCCTAAACATAACCTTTAATTATTTTTAAGCTTAACACAGACAGCAGCATCATCACATTGCTGTGTTCCCTGCACATCATACGGACAAACTAAAAATAAATGAGTTTAGTTTGAATTAAAACAGAAAGCACTGCCTCAAACAAAAAAAAGTGATCTATCACACCTCATATTTTTGGATTGATTAAAAAAATCTAGTTTAACCTGAAATTTTTTAACTATGCAAATTCCTCAAGTAGGTTTTGACAAACAGAAAGTCTGATCCCTCTGACTCAGTTTCACAGATTGTGGAGTTGGGGACACACTGATGGTTCCTAACTGCTGTGGGCTTGAGACCCACCATCACCCTAAATGACAAGCTGCAACCCAAACTGGGGAAAATGTTCAACTTCTGATATTGATTTAATGAAAAGATGGTTCTGCTTTCAGCTCAGATTGAACAGAATCAACAATGCTTACATGCACAAACAAAAAGTGCAAGTGGTTCTAAAAAATAAAGACATTTAAAGCTTTAGCTCAGAATCAACCCAGCGATGACAAACAACGTACGAGTCAAACTACTCAGTCACTCTCAAACACAGAGGTACGAGACAGGAACATTTCTGTACCTGTAAGTACATTTTTTACAAATGTTCTCTCTAAAGTACAATATTGGTCTTTATGAAGCCAGAAGTACCTATATACTATGAAAAAGGGTCCAAAGTAATAAAAAGTACAAATTTGTACCATTTCAACCCTAACAGTACCTGCAGCATTGAAACATGTGTGTACTGTAGCTTTTAAAATAACTACATTTAGCAGTTATTCTAAACAGTAGTATAATTAGTTATATTATGATTTTCATAATAATTGAAGTAATCATATAATTATAATTATATGTGTTTGGCCTAATATTTTTATAATAATTACTCATTTATCATTAGCATCTTTGATTGTTGTCATACTCTCCATTTTATTGACTTCTATTCATTATTTTTAATTGGTTTGATTGTACTTTATTAACTCATAGAGCTTAATAAGGTACAAAAATGGACAAGGACCGAAGATACAGAAATGTATTTCAAAAAGGAACACCCCCAGCGACAAGCTTTGGACCCTTTTAAGTACAAACTGGTACCTCTATTTTTGAGTGCGTACAAACATAAGGCTAACCAAATTTTTCTCCAACAGCCACTTTAACAGATTCAGTCGTTTTCCTGCAAAAGGAATGATGCAAAAATGTTTGGATGCACGATAACTATCACTCCGATGACTCTGATATCATGATGACTTGCTCTGATAACATCTATATTCAGGGGTGTACATGGGATTTTTAAACAGGGGGGGCCAAATGATTTCAACTCAGTTATTTTGTGAAATTTGGGTTTTAACCCTCAAAGAAAGATTTATTTTCCCTCTTTTTTAAGATCGGACGAGCAGAAGATGAAGCTTTTCTCCTTTCTTATTGTAGACACCAGCTACCCCCTACAGCTGATTTTTGATTTGGTATGTAGGGAGATTTTCCCATCACGGTTATCATTGTTATCGTGCGTATAATTGATATCCCCCCCCAGCATAAGTAAAAATATCCAAAATGGGTCTAGACATCCACTTTGTCTCTTTTAAAGGGGGAAAAATCTCCAGAGCTGTCCATGTGGGCGCCTTCGTTGCCTTCTATTATGTTTTCATAAATGAAACACTGCAAACTGGGACTGCTGCTGCTTTTCCAGCCAATGAGCAACATCACTGGGAGTTTTTCAAAATTCAGTAATCAGTCACAGTTTTAAGGAAAATTAAAATTAAAAACGGTATTACTAATCACTGGGAATGGTCAATCATTTTACTGGTAATTGTTACACCCCTGCTGGTATGATTAGGTAAGTATGCGTGTTATTGGTTATCGGTTATCCAGACACACCTGGATTAATCAGTTTCTCCAGTCATGAAAGACCGGAAGCAAAGGTGCTGTCTGAAGTTCAGGAAGTAGTGGAGTCGTGCATAGAGCCAATTGAGAATCAGTGCACTACTCAAATTTCACAGTCTTTGCCGAGTTCAGGAAAGACCAGGACCTCACAGTGACAGACTGGCCTCGACAACTGAAGACTGGTATCACACATTTAAGAACTGCACCAGACCAGAGATCAGAGTTCCCCACCGGCCGAGGCCAGCTGACCGAATCAAAATCCTGCAAACTATCACGGGACTGACTGAAAACAAGCAGCACGGCCGGCAGCTCGCTGCCGCTGGTTTTTACATGACCAGCATCTGCCAGATGCAGCAGGAGGCAGATCATGATGAGTCACTAACTCTGGGGAAGTGGTTTCTCACTCACTCACGAGGAGGAGAGCGGTTTCAGCTGGCAGAGCCAATAAAAGCCAAAGATGCCTGAAGAATGACCTCACGTTTACTTCCAGTACCACAACTACCATCACTGACTGACATCACTCTGCTTCTCACGCCCGCCAGACGAGTCCGGCTTGGATGTGAGCAGCGTGCTTCCTTGCTGAAGGAGCATCCGTATGAGGGCGAACTACTTCACAAAAACAGAAAGTTAAAGAATAAACAACATTTTAAAAACAGCAACATTTCAGAGTAATTTGAAAAAAATTGCTCTCTCTCTGCAACTTGCCTTGCAGGGTTGAGCCCTCATGTTAAATAATGACATGACAGCAGTAGTTGCATCATTGTTCGATATTAGTCCATGTTTTATGCAGGTTTTGTTTAACTAGTAACGTCAACAATGGTCTGAGATGGAAGGAGGCAATAATCCACCATCACCACATCTAGCAGGATTTCTCACCTATAGTCCATCAAAGTAGCTTGACAAGAAATTGAAGCTCAAAATAATCATTTTTCATGTTTTGATCATGTTTCCGCTCTGGATTTTATATTTGAGCCTGTTTACTCGACTCTGCCTCGATCTGAAGAACCACAAGTTTCGCCTGCATTGTTTCAATCATGTAACCAACGATACATCGTTTTGTCATCTGCACGTGTTGAGCTCCTCCAAGGATTTTGAGGAGAGGGAGATGTTTATATACCAAGTTTTAAAGGGACTTGAGGCAAAATTAAGAAACGAAACTCATGACTGGAGCTTCAGGTAACTGCAGCCACGAGCCAAGCCGTCACAGGAGCACAAACTGAAGCAATACTGTTGTTTACTAACCTTTTTCTTCGTAGTTACACTTTAGTGTCTTTCAGTTGATCTGGATCGTTTGCTGACGGCAGAAGAATCCATAACTATCGGTTACAGTGTTTGAATTTAACGCGACCATGTTTTTGTCTGATAGAGATTCTGCCGCATCTCTGCCATGATACTGGATGTACATTTAAGGGCAACTCAACATAATATCTTCTAAAGGACTGAAAGTGATGCAGAACTTTTTACCAAAGAGTAAATGCACGCATACACCCCTAAAAATAAGGTCCATGTTAAAAAAAAGAAAGTTATCCTTTAAAGAAGCTGTTAAAGAGTTAATAATACAAGCTATCATGTCAGTTTCCAATAGTCTCCAATACCTCCAGAAAAAGTTGATAGATTTTTTACTTCTTTAAAAAAAGGTCACTTGAGGGTGTGAAAACCTTGCTGAAAACTCACAAAACTTGCATATGTTGACAACACAGGCTGGTAGCCCCGCCCCTTTCAAACGGCAGGTGGACCAAACCACTTTGAGGTTGAGGAAGGGTCATGATCTTTCAACAGTCAAGAGAAATGTTTGCATTTATAATTTGCACTGCAATCATATTGAACATTACAACATTACTAGTGTAGTAATTGGGGTGGGGGGTTGGGGGGGGGGGGGGGGGTTGATGTTAAGCAGCTACAAATCACCGTTGTGCAACTCTGCTACAGGCTGAGGCCTTCCTTGAACTAGCAGGGAGCTAACTATTAGCCTCCATGGCTAAAACCACAGCACCCGGTCTGCAACCTGTCAATCAAGAGGACACGCCCCTAATTATGTGTAATTTCAAGATTGAAAAACATCTAAATAGATGAGTTATAAAAAATACAACCCCCTCACAGTTAGGGATGTATATCGTTAGGATTTTATCGATACCGATACCAAAATCGATACTCCTTATCGATACCGGTATTTATCGATTCTCTTATTGATACTATAACATAATTTAGAGTAAATAATAAAGACATTACAAGATGTTACAAGATCCAGTGGTGGAGAATATTTGTTCAGATGATGTTGAAGAAGCCTGGACATAAAAGTGTGTGAAGGACCGCTGGGAAAATAAGGGAATTGTGTCTGTCTTAGTCCATCACTGTGATTATTTGACTGCGTAATGATAACTTGAGATAGGTAGATGTTCAAAAAGTATCAATAAGAGTATCGTTTGTCCAGAATCTTAACGGTACCCTGGTATCGTTAAGATTAGGAACCGGTACCAAACGATACCGGTACTCGGTATACATCCCTACTCACAGTTGACATGAAGGTAAACTTGACCTATTAAACCTAAAATGGTTTGAACCAGACTGAATACATGTTTATTTCTGCTGTTAATATGTTTATTTTTGCTGTAAACGTGTTTATTCCTGCTGTTAACATGTTCATTCCTGCTGTAAACGTGTTTATTTTTGCTGTAAACATGTTAATTTCGGCTGTAAACATGTTAATTCCTGCTGTAAACGTGTTTATTCCTGCTGTTAACATGTTCATTCCTGCTGTAAACGTGTTTATTTTTGCTGTAAACATGTTAATTTCGGCTGTAAACATGTTAATTCCTGCTGTAAACGTGTTTATTCCTGCTGTTAACATGTTCATTCCTGCTGTAAACATGTTTATTTTTGCTGTAAACAAGTTAATTTCGGCTGTAAACATGTTTATTCCTGCTGTAAACATGTTAATTTCGGCTGTAAACATTTTTATTCTGCTGTGAACATGTTTATTCTGATGTAAATATGTTTATTTCTTCTGTGAAGTTGGTCTTTTTAACATGGGGGGATTCTATGGGGATTTGCTCTGTTTTGGAGCCCCTAGTGGATCAAGAAAGAATAACAAGTTTAACTTCTTCTGGGCTCCAGTCTTCTCCAGTGGAGTTTGCCCTGTGATGGAGACGGATGAGCCACAGTCAGCAGATGTAGGTGAGTGTCAGCTCCTCACACATGAACCGCTCAAGTGCGAGGAGGTGGTGGTGGAAGCACCTGGAAACACCTGATCATATCACCCCATGACTTCACTCTCAGCTGCTTCAGCTTCATTTTTTTACTTTCAGTGATTTAATCCACAAAGGGCCACAGAGGGTGGGGTTCCTCTCACCAGCAAACGTCTCCAAATCAAATATGACTATGCAATCCAAGTTGGAAATCTGCGCTCTGACACAACTGACATAACCGGTGTGTAAGCTGTGTCTGAGTCAGGCCTGCTGTCAGAGTGAGGATCCAATTTCATGAGTCACATAGCAGTAAGCTTCAACTCCCCATGTGTCCCTGAAGCAGACAAGGCAGCTAAACGCATGCCTGAAGCAGAGTGAAGGGGTAAAAAACGTCGTTAACGTACAACAGACGCACACCAGCGTACGGAAACATGATGGGTGTGGAGGTCATGGGCGCAACAGATGCGGGGTATGCCTGGGACATGTCCCCTGCACTTTTTTCAGCCGTTCCCCCGTTCTTAGCATGCAGTATTGTGTTTTCCCAAGCCGTCTTTGAACACATCATAACCATACACAGGCTACCGCACGTGTTCAACAGGAGACTGCTGCTGAGCAATGCGCTAACCAGCCAGAGCCAGCAGGAGGCAAAAACTTTGCAGGTTTGTTTCTTCAAACAAACTGTGCAAGTTGTACAACGTTGTTGTATGTAAATAATGTTAGATTTGTTAGTTAAATGAAGACATGGTAAAACATGCCAAGATGCTAATGTACACTAGGGATATGCACAACTAATCAATTAATTGATTAGGCGAAACAGCGCACAAAGTCGTGTTTTTTTAAAAGTCGTTTGTTATGAATTTTGTTCCATTGTGCAGAGACACACTGACTTTACAGCGCTGGTCAAACAGCACGGCCCTGTTAAGGAGAGATGAGGCACAGCACTGTGTCTAAACAGATGACGGGAACGCCTGCCAAAGAGTATAGAACAAAAGAGGCGGCACTCAACAGAACGCTCCATTGCAACATTTCACCCATGAGCATCCACCATTTTGGACTGAAGTGAGCAGCTTATCACTATTGTACAGACCTAATAAAACACAGCAATGTCATTTTAAAAAGCTTAAAACTTCTTAAAGGTAGAGTCCGAAGTCCCCCCACCGTTTCTGTTTGCAAACAACAATATTCAAACTGAGCCCCTCCCTCTCAGGCTAATGGCCGCCTCGTTCTTCAGCCTATTCAGCTTCAATGACTCCTTCAGGACCTTCAGGACTCCTTACCTCAGAGCAGGTAAAAGCCAAACCAATATTAACCCTAGTTTTCCAACGTGCACTATCTAAAGCTCTGACGTTTTCTTTGGTGCATCTGTCGTTTTTCTTTTTTTTTTTGAGAGTTTGAGTGACTGGTGTCTGCTCCAATCATGAGCTTATTCCCACACAGCGTCTGTCATTGGCTGGTGACATAAACAGTGAATTACAGACAGGAGGAAAGGGAGTTGCATTCAAACTCACCACTGCACGCGAGTAGAAGCCAAAAGACGCTGATTGAGACAGATTTAATTTGCACAAGTCTCACGTTTATTTTCAGGGGGGAAACTTCGGACTCTACCTTTAAAGGTAGAGTCCGAAGTTTCCCGAAGTTCCCCCCGTAAAAAATAAACGTGGACCTAGTGGTCCACCTGGTCCACCAGGTCAGGTCCTAGTGGACATGACCTGGTCCACGTGGACCTCCTGACAGCAGACAGCCTCCAGCAGTGCAGCCGCTCCCACAGGTGCAGCCAACCCGCTCCGCTACAGATCAGCCCCGGCTTCCTCTCTAGTCTTGCGGCCTACGGGCTGGAAACTATCTGGAACAGGATCTGGATGCTGGACTGGCCTTCCAGCTTCACCTCTCATTATGTCCATCTTCTAAATTGTGTTACGGCTTGTTAGCTGGTGATACCGATGGTTCAATGTGGAGCTGGAGCTCAACTCGCTGACTTCAAAGCTGCCGCATGGCGGCGTCCTGACCATAAAAACATAAAATGTAGCTACGTTTTTCTCTTATTTGCTCATATTTTTCATGTATTTCTTAAATTTAGTTTGGTTGGCAGTTTCATTTCCACTTTAAATCAATCCTAACTTATTTTATAAGCAAAGTGTAAATTAGAAGGGTGAAATCTACTCGCACACGTACTCCCATTTTTTTTCTTCTACTCGCACCAATGTATTTTTAGGCGCATATGCGAGTAAAACGCTCGCACTGTACAGCCCTGATTTATATATACATATATATATATATATATATATATATATATATATATATATATATATATATATATATGTGTGTGTATATATAGGCACTATCCAAAAAATTTGAATATAGTGAAAAAGTTAATGTATTTCCGTAATTCAACTTGAAAGGTGCAATCTACATATTGTATAGATAAATATTATGCAAATCAATATATTTCAAGCTTTTATTTGTTTGAATGTTGCTGATTAGGACTTGCAGCATAAGAAAACCTCAAAGTCTAAAACTAAAAAAATTGGAATATTACATGAAATCAGTTAAAAAAGGACTTTAAATACAAAAATATCAGGCCTCCTAAAGTAAAATCTTGCATCTGTGCTTAGTACTATGTTTGAGCCCTTTTGCATGAATGACTCCTTAACCCGGCGTGGCATGGATGCAACCAGCTTTAACCCGGCGTGGCATGGATGCTAGCAGATTGTGGCATATCTCAGCTGCTATGGAGACCGACATGCTTCCATTACAGCCTTGAGCTCTTCTTTATTGTTTGGTCTCTTCCTGTTCAGCTTTCTCTTGACGATGCCCCACATGTGGTGCCCCTGATGGGGTTCAGGTCAGGTGGGTTTGCGGGCCAATCCAGCATGGTGATCCATGGTTGTTGAAGCTGGATTTTGTAGCTTTGGCAGTGTGGGCAGGTGCCAAGTCCTGCTGGAAGATGAAGTCTGCATCCTCATACAGCTGGTCCACTGAAGCAAGCATGAAGGTCTCCAAAATGTCCTGGTAGACGGCTGCATTGATGCTGGACTTGAAGGTCCATTCCTGAGGAGTCCTTTCCTGACCATCTTCTCCAGGCTGCTGTCAGCCCTCCGGCTTCTACACCGTTTTCTTCCACACTTCTTCCTTCCACTTAACTGTCCATTAATGTGCTTTGAGACACTCTGAGAACATCCAGCTTCTTTTCTATCACTTTTTGTGTCTTTCCACCTTGTGCAGGGAGTCAATGATGGTTTTCTGCACAACTGTCAGATCAGCATCTTCCCCATGATTGTGAATTCCTATAAACCAAGATAGAGACTTTTTTGAAGGCTCAGGGTACTTATGGAGGTGTTTTGGATTACTTACCTGATCAGAATGTGACACTATGAACCTACAATACTGGAGCTTTTCACAGTATTCTAATTTTTTGAGTTTTTGAATTTGAGGTTTTCTTAAGCTGCAACTTCTAATCAGCAACATCCAAACAAAAAAAAGCTTGAAATATATTTATTTACATATTATTTGTCTAAACAATATGTAAATTGCACCTTTTAAGTTGAATTACAGAAATATAGTACTTTTTTTCAGGATATTTTAACTTCTTGGGTAGTACCTGTATATGCACACGATCAATCAGTCTTGTTCTTCAGAGTGATGCTGCTGGCATGTAACCTGATGCAGTAGGACGGAGAGGTTTAGAAATTCATTCCTGCCAGAGCATCACTCTGAAGAACAAGACTGATTGATTATTGTTATACTGTTAGTTTTACATGTATGTATTATTGTTATGTTTTATATATTTCATATTGTTTGGGAAAAAAATAGCCTATGACAATATTAAATTTCCCTCCTGGGTGAATAAAGTATTTTTCATTTCATTTCATTTTTAATGTTATGAAAAATGCTAGGAATTATTGGTATAATTATTTGAGTTCATATCGTCCAGGCCTACTTCATACCAACAGGTAGTGCATCTACTGTAGATTCTTCTCATTTGTTCTAATTGCAGCTGTCGCCATTACTCCAACATGGCAGCACATAGCAGAGCTGAACTATCCTGGGTAGCTATGCAAGGGCACCGGGCTCCACATTCTTATTGTTGAAGTAGGAGTACGTTTCAGCAGCTATCAGCAGAGCTAAAGATGTCTTGCTGGCGGTCACAGCCATTTCTTCTGGTCAGACAACAAATAACATGCAGGTGAGTCTATCAGTCTGGAGCCATTGACACAATTAGGCCACTCCAGCTTCTATATCATTGTGTGTGTGTGTACTTGGCAATAAACAACCAACTGTGTCAAACACAGCAGCTGCTGAGATCTAATCCTCGTATAACATTTAAAAGATCTACGACTCACACAGTGGAAAGATTGTCCCTCAGAGCCAACGAGGCTGCTGCTGACCTACAGTTACACATAAAAACATCTTTTGAAGAGTTACCTGTGCTACAGATGTCCTCATTGACACTGCAGAAGCAGGAGATGGTTGATGTGACAGCTGTCCATGCAGACAGGAGAGGCATCAGCTGATAGAGCAGGGTCAGCAACAGGAAACTCCAACCAGACTTTCAGACCCAATTACAGTCGTCCATGTCCCACACCAGGACCAGTTGTAAGAAACAATTCAGACTTGATGTCCAGGCCTTCAGCAGCAGGTCGCTTTCCATCTTACACTGAGCCTGACTGCAGTAAGAGAAAGAAACCCTGAACAAAGCAAGTGAAAATGAATGAAAGGGATAGTACACCCACAGAATGATGGTCCTTCATCTTCTCCTCATCCTCATGCTAAGCAAGACTCTGGAGCACCTTCTTAATGTCTCAAATGCAGCTGGAGATCCAGGGGGGTTTTCATTATCCACCAACTTTCAGACAATGGGGTTCACCGGCGACTGAACCAAAAAGGTCCATAAAAGTCCACAAAAACTTGTCAATATTCCTCCATACTGCTTGTCCAATGTAATCCAAGTGTCCTGAGTGGGGGGCGTCCACAATTTACTGGAAACCACATAATTTAGTAGATTTTTATAGTCACTGACCTTCATTGAGGCAGTTCTGGGGTCTTTTGTGACCTCTTGGATGAGTCGTTGCTGTGCTCTTGGGGTCATTTTGGTCGGCCGGCCCCTCCTGGGAAGGTTCACCACTGTTCCATGTTTTCACCATTTGTGGATAATGGCTCTCACTGTGGTTCTCTGGAGTCCCAAAGCTTTAGAAATGGCTTTGGAACCTTTTCCAGACTGATAGATCTCAATGACTTTGTTTCTCATTTGTTCCTGAATTTCTTTGGATGGCAGCATGATGTCTAGTTTTTGAGGATCTTTTGGTAGACTTAAATTCGTCGGGCAGGTCCTATTTAAAGTTATACCGTGTAACTTTTGGCCACTATGGGCACTATAAACCTGTAATTTACCACAGGTGCCACAACTGTCTCAAAATTAAACAGTCTCAGTCTGTGTTTTGGAAAAGTGTTGCAGACCACTTTGAAAAGGTGATTTTTAAGTCATCAAGCCATTGATCAAAGTGCTCCAGGTTACATGATCCAATGAGAGACTGCCTGCTCCTGAGAAGTTACAATGCCTGGTTTTTGAGATTGGCAGCCCCCTCAGAGCAATGGCATGTCAAGTGCTCTATATTGACTGCAGAAATTAGCGAGAGTTACTTACAGTATATTAATAATAATGTTAGAATATAATGTATCATAATATTTGGCTAATATTGGGTTCAAAAGTTACATGGTATCACTTTAAGTGATTTCTTGATTAAGAACAGGTGTGGCAGTAATCCGTGGCTAGAATAAATTGAACTCAGCTTTCCAAAGATGTGATAATTTATGTTTTGACGGGGGGGGCAATCACTTTTTCACACAGGACCATGGAGGTTTGGATTTTTTTCCCCCTTGCTCATAAAAATCTTCATTTAAAAACTGCATTTTGTGTTTACCTGTGTTATCTTTGTCTCACATTTAAATTTGTTTGATGGTCTGAAACATTTAAGTGTGACAAACATGCAAAAGAATAAGAAATCAGGAAGGGGGAAACACTTTTTCACTCAACTGTATTTGCCAACTGTAACATTATTCACTGTTTGCAGCGTTGCATCCGGGGTCGGATCGCGGGCGCAGCTGGATGGATGCCCAGACTTCTCTGCTTGCGCGACCCGAAAGTTACTCTCTGCTCCGCGTACGCTGGTGTTACCTGCAACTGATGTCTGCCGATATGGACAGCAGCATGAATTGCTGGACTGGTGATTTTAGACAGTGGTCTACAGTTAGATGAGGGTGGCAATGTCAAAAGTTATTCTCTTTTTCATATTAGACATCAGTGACTGTCATCTGAGAGAAACAGATTTTATTATCTGACAATTCACGCTGGAATATAAAACACAATATGCTACAAACCATAGGCCTAAGTTATCAAAAGTTGGTAAATAAAAAGCTTCTTTTGTAAATGTTAATTTTCCATTTTTGTTAGATATGACAATTTTTATCTCCAGTCTTCAGCTGGACACACCGGATATGATCTGTGTAGCCAGTGGATCAGTGTGGGCCTGCAGTGATGCGGACTCTGCACTGGTCTGTCCTGGTGAAGCCAAAAAGCCGAGCCAAAAAGAGAAACTCTCATAGCTACTGGTCCATTTACGTTCCTACCCTCACCTATAGCCTAGTCAATAGCTGTGGTTTGTGGCTGAAAGAGCGAGCGTGAATACAAGTGGCGAAATGAGTTTCTTTCGAAAGTTGTCCGGGCTATGCAGATAAGATGAGAAACTTGGTCATCTGGGAACAGATGACCATCTGGGAACAGCTCCTCTCGCTCCGCAGCGAGAGGCGCTGGATAATGGCATCAGGTTACGATGCCTCCACTGACCTCTCCCTGGGGAGGTGTTCCAAGCACGTCCCACTGGGAGAGACAAGGAAGACCTACAGTAGGACACGCTGAAGGGACTTTGCCTCAGCTGACCGCCTTAGCAGTCCGACATAAAGACGCTGGTGCATCGGTATCTAATGTAATACAGCTGTGCTGTGATAAAACAGAGGAAGAAACTCCATATGATAACTGATATCTCCTAAATCTTAGTTTAATTACTGAATCATTTAAACACAGTTTTGGGCTTGTAATCAATACACGTTCACCGAGCAGAAAGAACTTCTGGTTCACAGTGCTGCTTCAAATGAAAAATCCAAAATCGGACCATCACAGCGCTTATTAGTTTTCTACTATTTTTCACTTGAGCAATAAATTGAAAATAAAAAACTAAACTATTCGCCGTTTTTGAACTTTGGTTTTGGAAACAAATTAAAAGAAAACAAGTGTTTTTTTGTTATTTTATTTGAAAAACAAATGAACGAATGATACACAGACCAGTCTCAAACCTTGAGGCCCTGCAGAAGTGTGAACTACCTAGTGTGGAAAGCCTGATCATCAAGATCCAGCTCCAATGGGCAGGTCATGTTGTCTGTATGCCTGATAGCCGCATACCGAAGATGCTGCTCTACGGTCAACTGAAGGAGGGACAGCGTGGCCTGTGAAGACCCCTTCTTCGCTTCAGGGACAATCTGAAGGCCAACCTCAGGAGCAGCAAAATTGATGCAGAAAACTGGGAGGATACAGCTGCTGACAGAGAACGGTGGAGGCAGCAGGTCACCCAAGACATTGAGACCTTTGAACAGGCAAGAATGGAATCCATCCAAGACAAGAGCGCGCGCAGGTAACATGGAGCTCTTACCTCAACACAGGACAATATATCCTGCAGTATTTGTGGAAGACTGTGTCCCAGAGATAGGTCTACGCTCCCACATTAGGAGCTGCGCTGAAAGGAGCATGTCTACTCATCCGTGGGATCGACGGGAGACTCCATCCATCCATCCATCCACACCAAAGCATGAGTGGCCTTATCTGTGCTGCCATAAGGCAATCCTTAAGACATGGTAAGCCAAGTCCCCCTTTGGGTTTGGGTAATTGTAAAGTTTTAAATCTTATTCTTGGGGCTTTGCCATTCCAAATGAAGCCAAAGATGGCTTCATCCCATTCTCTGAATTGAGTATCAGGAACTTCAATAGGTAAAGACTGGAATAGATACAGCAGTAAAATATTGTATTTTATTACCATTATTCTACTACCAGATCCAAAATCAAAGAGGCCCATTTATCCAGATCTCCCTGATACATTCATTAATTGGTTGGTAATTTTCCGCACAGAGCTGGGTCCCTTCTTTTGTTAGTCTTACCCCCAAGTATTTCATAGAATTAGAGTCACAATTGAATTTATACTTGGTCTTGAGCCCAAGTGCTGGTTTATGATAAATGACATGGCTTGTGTTTTTTCAATATTAAGGACATAGCCTGACAGATTTCCATATTGCAGCAACAGGTCCATCAATCTAGGAATTCCTGCACCTGGATTTTCAAGAGAAACTAGGACATCTGCATGGAGGCATACCTTGTACTCAGAGCCTCTTATATTCATAGCTTGCAAATTTGTGTCCTGTCGTATAGCTCGAGCAAGTGGCTCGATAAACTAAATAAACTGGGACTTACAGGACAGCCCTGGCAGCAACAACGTCACAGGCAAATGGGATCAGAGGGACTCCAATTCATTTTAATTCTTGCTATGGGGTCTGTATACAGGGTTTTGATGCAAAGCCTACCTGAATAGTGTTGCTGACCATTAGAGCTGGCCTGGGTCATATCATATCGTTCACAGTAATACCGGTGTAAAATATTATGATATAATATGGGTGAAGAGCGCATGCGCACCGCCGTTGTTTTGATACTGTCAAACGTGCATGCAGCCAGTCCGGTAGCGAACGAGGAGGGGTAAACCGTCAGTTACTGACAGTAAGGGATTTGCAACATCTGCACAGCTGATTTCATAAAGTTATAACTTTGATGCACATCAGAAACAGCTGCTTGTTAAAGTGAAAAGAAATTGTAAATTTTCATTTGCACAAATAAAGTTGTGCAATTTTCAAGTATTTTGCCTCGTGTCAGTCATATCGCCAGTTATATCGTTATTGCAAATTCTGTAATTTATATCGTGAAAAATATTTTGGGCCATATCGCCCTGCCCTACTGACCATGTCCATCCCTTTATGACCACAGTGGAGCATCTTCTGATGCTGCTTCCAGAAGGATGATGCACCATGTCACAAAGCTCACATCATCTCCACCTGCTTTCTAGCTGACAATAAAGCCCCATTTCCACCAGCGGGTCTGGGTCGGGTCGGGCCGAATCAGGCTACGTTTTTGATGAGTCTCCACAGATAACCCAGCCTACTTTTTTTGCACGCTTCGGGAGAGGTGCTGATCTAACTGACCTGGACCAAAGAGGTGGAGCCAATACACAGCAATCTGTTGATTCGTTGAAAAATCTGTCACTTCCCGCGTGATCCGGCGTAAAAACAAAGCAGGGATGATCCCTTTGTTTCTGTCACATGTGGTTAAAAGACGTTGCATGGCGATGATGTCACGCCATCATGTAGCAGTGCTATTTAGTTAATACTCCACCTCCAGGGTGTGGGGACAGTGTGCTGTGGCACTGGGGATGCAACGAAAAATCAATACATCCGTACCAAAACCCACCAGACCTGGCCTGACCTGACCCAGACCCGGGTGAAATATGGTGGACCTGACAAGGTGGCTGGTGAGTGTCAGTTTGTCATGCTACTTCTTGGGTAACAAACAAACAAATGAAAAAATTTGTTGAGCTCCTTTCAGAAGAACATCAGAAAAATGTAATCGGTGAGTAAATGCTTTCAACAACACCGTGACTGGCAAAAGCCCAGCTTACAACTAGGAGTGAAATGAAGAGTGTTCTTAAATAACAAGTGGACGATGAGCTGCAGTGTCTTTGAATGCATCTGTCTGCAGAGTGCTGCAGATTCAGCTCATCATGGCTGAACTGACCAGCCGAGCACAGATAGGGCCCACTAAATGTCAGCCTGTCTATCTGTCTGACATTCGGATGCTCTGTGTGATGTACAGTATGTCGTCTTGGCTGCAGGCTGACACCATATTTCTCTCTGACCTATCAAACATTTTATGAGGGACTCCAAAGAAAGTAATGCAACAACAAGATGACTTCAAACACAGAAGAGTCCAGTTTCCTTTAGTGTCTGCACCTCTGACCCAACTTTTCCAGAGGAAACAAATCATCAACAGTCACCAGTATGTCAGGGATTCAACTATCAATTAACATGTTTGGCTTTGTCCTCTCAAAAACAGCAGACCAACAGTCAGGAGATAACTGGTTATAGTTTCATTTACAGGGATCAGTGCTGCGTTCAGGGCAAACTCTGCACTCTAGAACTGTGAAAGCTAAAAATTCTAGCTCTCCCAATCAATTTAAACGGACTTGAGGCAAGATTAAGAAACAAAACTCGTGACTGGCACTTCAGGTAACTGCAGCCATGAGCGAAGCCGTCACGGGAGCACAAACTGAAGCTATAATGTTGTTTACTCACCTTTTTCTTCATAGTTACACTTTTTAGTGTCTTTCAGATGATCTGGATCATTTGCTGACGGCAGAAAAATCCATAACTATCGCTTACAGTGTTTGAATTTAACGCGACCGACTGCTTCCTGTATCAAAACTGCGGATGTAGGTCATTTGACATCACGTCCTTAGGGCAATGTGAGAAATTCGGACACTGAATTGCAGCGCATTTTGCAGCACACAGCCTGTTCCATGCAACGGGAGAGAAACGTGGGTGGAAACGTTATTTTTGGCATTTAGCGCTTCATCAGCCATTAGTATTAAAAAAAAAAATGGACATGCATGTTTGGCTTTTTTTTTTAAATTTCTGCCTCTAGTCCCTTCAAGTATTGAAATTTAAATAACTTGCAAAATGTCCAATTGATCAGATAACTTGATTAATCGTCAGAAGAATCGCTAGATTACTCGATTACAAAATAATCGATAGCTGCAGCCCTGAACAGAGCTAACTTGGATCAAAAAAAACCAAATCTGTCTGGAGCCACAAACATTTAAAGACCTCCTTCCACTGAAAACCCGTTTAACTTGCTCCTTCTGAAATACGGAGGTTTCCCCTTGTTTACTTACACATGCTGACTTGCTAGCGTTGCGTTCCCCCCAGTCGGCTGTGCTTCCTCATCACAGAAACAATACGAAGAAAAGAGAGAATCGGGAACAGCCTCGCACTTCTACGTCACATTGCAAATAGCGTATCCCACGTGGGGTTTCTATCTGTCCATTGGAAGGCAGGTAACCCTCCACTACACACTAGAAGTAAAGACGGCACGACTGTAGCTTCGGAGTTGAGAAGCTAATTAGCTAACTGTTTGTTAGCATGGCGGAACAAACTTGTTTGTCGGCTCTATTTCCTGTCTGTAACAAAATAAGAGCGGAGGGCGGAGCTTCCTTCATACACTGATGGGAGGCAGCCAATCAGACGGAAATTCATGAGAAGGACCCGGAAAAGCTGCCGTTGGACCACAAGCCTCTATTCTAGTATACAAATACAGCTGGATACAAAGATACCAGAAGGTTTTTTTAAACAGAAACGATGCAGAATGCATTCAATAATAATGGAGAACACAGAAATATTAATGAAATCACCATGGAAGTACAACTTTAAAGCAGAATTTAGTAACTTCAGCTCGGGGCTCCCCCTGGTGGCGTCCTTTCACTGCCGTAAAGTTCAAACCCCCCTACACTCCCACAGCACACAGACGTCTTCTCTACGTGTTTTTCCTCTATTTTGATCCCTGGATTTATCTCTGAGCTTTTACTAGCTTGTTGATGCTACTTTGCTGCGTTGGTAGCAGCACCTCGTCTCCCTCTGCTCAAAGCAGAGTCCTGTCTCTCCTGCAGCGGGACGTTTAACCGTTGCGGGTAAATATGCCGTGGATTATATTTTTCTCTGGTGTTGGCGAGTAGCAGGTAAGAATACAAACTTTTATTTACTTTTTGCGGACGTGACAAGTGATTATTGAGTCTGAAGCAGTGATGCTTCACCCGGTGCCCAGGCAGCGCAGCTACGTGAATCACTCTGGTCCAGCAAAGAGTTGGTTATGAGAGCCAGGAGCCGTGTTTAGGTGGTGGAAGATAAAGAAATGTTTTCTTAGAATTAGCGCTGGTAGTCTGGTTCAGATCAGAGCTGGTAGTCTGGTTCAAATCAGCGCTGGAAGCAGCTCGGTAGATAGGGGACCTGAGTACCGTACAGCGGTTTCTGTTGTCGCAAGTTCTGTGTCGGGTCGGCTCAGGCAGACTTTTAAGCGCTGCTCGAAGGCCAGAGACCCCGGCAGGAGGGGGGGGGGGGACATCGAATCGCTCCGTAAACACTTTGTTTAGCCCCACAGGGATTTCAAAAAGCATTTATTGAGGTGAAAAAGTTAATGAGTTCTCCTTTAAGTCTTATATAAGACGGTCGGCAACCTTCACCAGTCAGAGCCATTTGGACCCGTTTCCTACAATAAAGAAAACACAGAGCCACAACTGACTGACATTTAAAATGAAATAAGACTTAAAAGTTTTTTCCTTTGCCTTTATATTAAATGTGTTGCATTCAACATAAAATTGAGCAAACAAAATTACATTTCTGCATACAGCAAAAACATTTTAAACTAAAAACAAAGACGTCGGGCTGAAGGTTACTTTCAAGAAAATGTCTATTTTAGTCGTATTTATGGAGGATGGAAAAAAATTATTTACCGGCAGCAAACCCAACATGCCTTCCTGTCTGTGCGCTGTCATCCTTTTTCTGGCGTGTGCAGTCAGCTGTCTACCCGAAAATTAAAATGACTATTTCACAAAATATGAACACAGCTACGCAAAATGATCTGGTCAGCAGTGAACGTAGCTAGATGAATCTGCCTACGCTGCACTGAATGCTCCATTTTCATCAGGAACCAGGGGCCCCTGGGCACAAAGTCTTGAAGGGCCCCCTAATCACAACCAAAAGGACATTGTATATAAAGTCCATCAGACTTTACACTGCATTATTGAAAAACAACATTTCTCAGCTGGTAGCAAGTTTCTTTCCAGTCTTTGTTTTCCTTCAATCTCTGTCTTTCTTTGTCCTCCTCTTATGTCTTTATAAACTATCAGAGCCAGATGACTACAGACCAGTTTTTCCTCACATCTCACATCATGAAAGTCCTGCAGAAACTGTCATTGGCTCACCTCAATAAGCAGTCAACATCTCTCAGGATCCGTTCCAGTCTGCATATCATAACGTTCTTGAGGTTGAAAACACCATCATCTACCTGCTTCAAAGATCTCACTGTCATCTGGACCAATCAGGCAGCACTTTCAGGGTCATGTTCTTGGATTTCTCAAATGTTTTCAATATGATTCAGCTACTTTGTTCCAGTATGTGAGAAGCTCCATCAGTTCCAGGTGGATTCCTCCTCCACCACCTGGATTTGTGACCAGCTACCAAACAGACCACAGTGTGTCTGAGATGGAGCTCAGCAGCACTGGAGCACCACAAAGCACTGTACTCTCACCATTTCTGGTTGATCTCTTGGTGCGGAAACAATCAGCTCATCTTCAACATAAACACAACTTAAATGATGATTGTTGACTTCAGGAAGAACTGGAGTCATTGATTTGCTAAAAATTCTATAACTGAGCATTCCCAGCTTCATGGATAAGCTTTCACTTAATATGGTTAGGGCTGGGTGATAATTCGATAACGATATATGGAAAAGGCGTGCCTGCGATAGATAAATAAAAGCCTCGATAGGAGGTTCGATAGAAAAAAAGTCTCCCTTGCTTTTCATTCCAGCCTATCATGTAGCTTAATAATACAGTCATTACTCCCTCCTAACCAATCACAAACGCAGACCTAGGCACGCTCTGTGTCCCAGTCCCACCCCCTCTCAGACCACAACACCAGCACATGAAGAAGCGCGCCACCGCATGGACGAGCAAAGCCTTCGATATGACAGAGGAGGAAATCGCCCCGGAGTTTCTCCTTCACTGACTGGCAGCTGTTTTATCATCATCATCATCACCACCACCACCTTCAGGACGCCGAGGATTAAATGATTTAACACAAAAACCTCAACATTTCTGAACTGACGCTGCAGCAGCAGGCGATGATGTCATCTGCTGCTGCACGTGGACAGCACGCAGAGCAACGGTGGGGGGGGCAGAGGCGGAGCAGCGTCGGTGTGCAGTCCAAGGGAGGAAAGGTAACGGCTGATAAATCGGCTTTGATTTTATAATTTGAATAGACATTCCAATAAAAATTTCGATTAAAGGGGAAGTTCAGGATTTTTGACATAGGGCCTCATTTTCAAGTGAGCCAGAATACTACTTATCACTGAAGACAGTTTCAACATATTTCATCCCGTTATTCTAGTTTCAGGAGGTTGCTGATGCTAATGCTAGTGGCAGTCAATAGGAATCTGCTAGCCTGTCATTAAAACCAATCTTATCCACTCCACAGAACATCCGAGGCAAATCAGCAAGATTATCTGTGTAAATGCCGTGTTAAACTAGTAAACTCATGTGTTAAACAAGTAAAATTAGCCTTGTATGACAAATTTTGCATTACATATTAAGGAACTAGTTTCTTACCAGTTTACTACCTTTGCCATTGTATTTCGGTTCATAGAGAAATGGAGACAGTTAGTTTGATGAAAAAAGTTCTAAATCATCTTCAAAATCCGACATATCCTCATGCCTTTCAGACGTGGCCGTATTTTAGACTTTATATTTGTGTACTCAAATTCCTTCATGCATGTAGCAGCAGATGACATCACTCTGCTGCCAAATACAGGAAGTAAAACTTTAGAAAGTTTCTCAGCAGCAACAATCAAAATGCAACGAAACGCAGGTTAGTTTGATTGTAACATTCTGTTAACACGGCATTTACACAGATAGTCTGAAGTTAGAAAAGATTTGCCTCGAATGTTCTGTGGAGTGGATAACATTGTTATTAATGACAGGCTAGCAGATTCCTATTGACTTGCACTAGCATTAGCATTGGCGACCCACTGGAACTAGAATAACGGAATGAAATATGTTGAAACTGTCTTCAGTGATAAGTAGTATTCTGGCTCATTTGTAAATGAGGCCCTATGTCAAAAATCCTGAACTTCCCCTTTAAGGTTCTGATCACAGTGTGGCTGTTGTCTGCGGCAACTTCGTGAGTCACGTGCATGCGTATACTATTAATGCATGACACAATAAGAAAGATAACACATGAACTACTCATGCCCACCGCCACCTCTCGGCAAGACCGAGAGGTGGCGGTGGGCCCGCTTTCATGAGTTCTCCTCCAGTCTACCAGTCGAGTTGCAAACCAAACTCTCCACTGAGAGAGCCGCTACTCTGTAGTATTCATGGTCAGTTAGTCCTCGGGGACCCCCTACTGGCTGTAGGACCGATGCATTTGCATGTGTTCCTGCCAAGCAGAGCCTCTGATCCGATTCTGTTCTTTAGGTGGCAGTTGACGATCCTGTCACTATGCCTCTAACTGATCATGCACCCTGGCTACTTGGCCACAAAGATGTCCCTTTGGCTGAATGGTCAGCACTCATGACTTTCACCCGGCAGTCTGGGGATCAGATCCTGCCTGGGCCCTCAGTTGTGTACCTTGCCACATTTTCCTCACAGTGGGCCCCGCAAATGCCCATTGGATAATCCGGCTTTGTGCTTAAGGGAATACTGCCCTACAAAGCAAAAAGGCAGTAACTCTGCACTCTAAAAATATACTAAATGGCGTAGTTTCAAGTAAATTCTGGACGCTACCCACTAAGGACACTTGGATTACATGGGACGAGCAGTATGGAGGAATATTGACAATTTTTCGTGGACTTTTATGGACCTTTTTGGCTCGGACCCTGGCGAACTCCAGTGGGGGGAAACGAGAAGTCGCCCTGATCTCCGGCTGCATTTGACATATTAAAAAAAGTGGTCCAGAGTCTTGCTCACCATCAGGGTAAGTGGAAAATAAAGATAAATCATTCTATGGCTTCTTGTTTACACCTCGAAAAAATACATCACGCACTCAGTAACGATGCTACCAGATATGTTAAGGTTTGGGGGCCATTTCTTGAGCACTTGAACAGTCTTGGGCATAGATGTTGCAGGTAGCGTCCCATCTTCTCATTTCCCACAACAGCGGTCAGAGCCTGACCGATCAGGATATAAGCTGGTATCTCATATCTTAACACATTCCCTAATTTAAGAGGCTGCGATAGAGCTGGTTTTTTTTTTTTTTTTTTTTTAATATGTGTATGTGTATGCATGTATGTGCATATATGTATGTATATGTATGTGTGTGTGTATATATATATATATATATATTTTTTTTTTCTCTCTTTTATTTTATTTTTCTTAAATTTACCTTTTTTCTCACTTGGGGGGGGGGGGGGGGGCGCTGTGTTTATCATCTTGGAATATTATGGGTTGACTAACAACTGGTCTGGGATCTGTTTACTAAAGGGAGGGTTGCACAAACATATTGTTGAATGAAGAATATGTAAGAGCTCCCAGTGCTGTAAACCTGTATACATTGACTGGTCCTGATTCATTGCAGATCTACGTGCTTTTGTGTAAGTTTGAGCTGTGGACAGTCTTGATGTCACCATTTTTGCTACTGTATGTTGATAATGATTTGTTGTTGGAAATAATAATAATAATAAAAAAAGTGTTGCGACACAAAAAAAAAAAAAAAGAAAAAAAAAAAGAAAAATCATTCTGAGGGTGAACTATTCCTTTAATAACCTTTTGCTTGTTTATCATTCACTTTAAAAGCTGTAACTGCAGCAACAGCGTGATGTTGCATCCTCCTTGAGTTCTGTAGTACTGAGAAACCAACCACAGCAGAGACGCTCCACTCTGAGACGTTCGTGGGACAGGGCGCCAGGAGGAAAGCTCGGCGCTCTGCGGCACGTCCACAATATTACATGTTTATAATTAATTCCGTTTTTAATGTTTAATTCCATGACTGTTGATCTGACAGGGCTGTATCATGCTATGCTGCCCAACAGCAGCACGTGAGCATGAAATGCAGTTAGAACACCGATCGGCTGCACAGAGATGTGTGAAACACATCGTATCACATACTCACTGTTTTACTGCAGCTACCTGCTTTCTGCACCTGTCACTGAATAAGCTGCTTTAAAAAAAATGGTACGATCTAAATTATGTCTTTGTTCTAATAGTTGAGTCGTATTTTATTTCACTTGCTGCATTTGCTGTGGTTGGAGATTACGGGAAAAGTGCACAACTGCAGGGCTGGACGATTATGGAAAAAATAATCACGATTCATTTGACTGATATTAAAATCACCATTAATATACACGATTATGAACTGATTTTTTTTTTTAAGTGTTTATTGAACCACCAAAATTCAACCTCAAATATAACTTAAAAAAAAAAACACAACCGGCTCAGTTGGTTGAGCAGCCGCCCCATGAACAGAGGCTACAATTCCTCCGTGCAGTCGACCCCGGTTCGATTCCCGGTCCAGGTCCATTTGCTGCATGTCACTCCCCACTCTCTCTGCCCCTTTCCTGTCGCTATACACTGTCATATACTGTAAAGGCCACTAGTGCCCAAAAAATCCTTAAAAAAAAAAAAAAAAGAAAAAGAAAAAAAAAAAAAAAAAATATATATATATATATATATATATATATATATATATATATATACATATATATATTAAAATAATAGCAATAAAAATGAATACCCAGCATGCATTCCTTTTCTATGCTCCCTGCAGTTTGCTTCCTGTAACTCCACTTGTCTGTTCACTTCGGGATTAATCATTTTTCTTTGATTACAGTGTTTCTATGATTGTGAGAAGGCAAAATTGAAATCACGATCAAAATTCGATTAATTGCCCAGCCCTACACAACTGTACGCTCAGAGGGATCAGTGTAATCTTCAAATGTAGAATAAGATCAGAAAAACTTTGTCTCACAAGGGGAAAACTTTCTTGGGCTTTAGAATCACATGATTAAAGTGAGCCAACAAAATAAAATACACTTTAACAGAATAGTCATTAATCAATTTTCAAATACCAGGGAGCCGCAACAGAGGGACAAAAGAGTGTGACTCCAGAGCCTCGGGTTGCCGACCCCTGCCCTAGTGGATGAAGGGAGAACTACAAATACTTACCTCTTCCGGGTAGCTTCATAGTTGGCCACCAGAGGTTGCCGCTTGGTCACAACTCTGTGGGACTTGAGCGGAGCCACAGAGTTAAACCAGGAGTCCAGACGGAGGACGTTACTGATGCTGCGTTTTTAGCAGACCTGCTTCTGGACTCCTGGTTTAACTGTGTGGCTTCGCTAATGTCCAAATAACAAGGACAGAGTTTTTATGATGATCTGCCTGAATTCAGATTTGACCACAATGTAGATATTGATCAGCCTTAATCTCAACTCTTGACAATGGAAACATACTGTTCTGTTGATGTTGCATTTGAGATTGTACTCTGCAATAACATGTTCAGTCAGTTGCGCTTTGAATTTTTATAGTATTGGGTAATTTGTTCTTTTTTTTTTTCATTATTTATCTATTCTTATTCAAAGTTTCAATTTTTACAAAAAAAAATGTTACCACACTTCTTTTACATTTCATTCATTCATTCATTTTCTGCACCGCTTATCCAATTCAGGGTGGCTGAAGTCTATCCCAGCTATCATCAGGTGAGAGGCAGGTACACCTGGACAGGTCACCAGTCTGTTGTAGGACCAGCTCAGACAGACAACCATTCACATTCACATTCATTCCTAGGCACAATTTAGACAGCTTTCACACCTACAGTATCTGGTCCGGTTAAAGCGGACTGGAGTTCGGAACACCTGCAGGTTCGGTACGTTTAGGCAGGTGTGAAAGGAGAGCAGTTTGTTTTGGTCCGGACGGTTCCATGTGGACTCCAGTATGGTTCTCTGATGGTGAGAACGCTGCACAGCCTCGATTCGGCCCATTTACAGCAGTTCCTTTCATCCTACATGGTAAATGAAACAGAATCTACCGGAGAAGTCGCCAAAGATGTCTCAGAAATCCAGATGGTTCAGGTTAGGAGCTCAGCCCGTTGGTCTGCAACTTTGCTTGCAACACATCTTCTCCGTGGGGAGAGAAAAAAACTTGCAGTGCTCTTGTGCCGTATGCGAGTTTCATGCGGTAACAGCAGCGGTATCTGTGCTGCTGCATCTGTAATGAAAATATATCACCGCAATTATGAGCCGAAGAGGACAACAAACACAGCCGGATTTTTTCTTCCACGATTATTCTTATTCGCCCGCTTCACCATCAGCTTCAACACAAAACACAGAATTTTCTGAACAGGGCGTCCACATGCTTGGAGGATATATAACATCCATAGTGGTTTTTTCATTAGCAGAAACACTGGTATGAATGTGAACCAGACCAGTTGAGAACTGCAACACTGGTACAACTTTGGGGCCGAACCGAACCATGTACCGGACTAACAGGTGTGAAAGCAGCCTAAAGCCTGGGATATGCTATGCGATATTTTCAATCATTGCTCGCAGCTCCAACTCAAATTGTGCAAATCAGTCACAGAGTTCAAAAGTTCTCAGCTTGCGATGTTTTTCCTCATACTGTACGAACCGACGCTCAGATGCGATCTGACTACTCGCACTGTATGTCCTCAAAGACAGGTCGGGGTCTGGAACAATCCCCACATGCAATGCAATAAATAGAGGTAGTAGTAGAAGAAGACGACGACAACATTAACAACAACAGCAGCAACAACAGTATGACATCACCAAAAAAACCGCGCTGTCTTGGTGATTTGCGCTCTTCTTTGTGAAGAATTCCTCAAAAATAAAAGGCGAGGACGTCGCGTTTGGACGAGGAATTGTCTGAGCAGACGTGGGCTGTACGGTCTGTCGGTTCTACTACGAGAACGCCGTCCAAATGTCACGCCGGGTCTTCATGCTGCCTCCGGTTTACTTCAGTTCTTGTTTCAGACATGTGAAATGTGAAAACCTCTGAGGAAAGAGTTCTCAGTCTGGTCGTGGCTCCACTTCAACATGAGATTCACTCACGAGCCACGACCAAAATATCAAAACGGGTTTGATTTTCTTGCGACCCACGAATTCTGATCGGGAGCGCGTCGTGAGGAGCCGATCGCCTCTCATGACCCCCTAGTATACTGCACCACACGATTTGAGTCGGCCCGATCCCCAAAACTGTTGCACAACAGGAAAATCGTCTCAAAGACGGCCAAAAATCGGACCACGTATGCCGGGATTAAGAGTAACTAATTAACCAAACCGCACCACAGCCCAACGCCCCGGCTGGGGAGGGGTTTGAACAATTCCAACAGTTCCTGTGTGGAGTTTGCATGTTCTCCCATGTACAGTATGTGTGGGTTCTCTCCAGGTACTCTGGCTTCCTCCCACCGTACATGATGTCAGGTCATTTATAATAAGTGCAATAAAAATACTTGTTTTCCAGACACAATAAATGACTGTGATTAATAACAGTGACTGATCAAAATAATCATGATCATTATTTTGGCCATAATCGTGTTGCATAATCACCCTTAACCCCCCCACCACCACACACACACAAGAAGAAAAAAAACCTCTAAATCTCAGTAAATGAGGCCTTCAGATTTGCTGCTGATTACTGAGCAACACTGCAGCATTGTTGGTGTGACCTACATCTGCACTGTCCAACAGAGGCCATGTAGGAAAGTTCAAAGGCAGCAGCCTTTCATAGCAGCCTGAACCCTCTGAAACGAGCTTCTCGTTTCTTTAGGTAGTTCTCCAGACTTATGAAACTTTCCAAAACTCTTTTGTGGATGTTTGACCTCAAAGAGGTCTGGGCCCTGGGGAGGATTCATTTCTCCATCAGCCCTGTTGCCACTGATCTTCAGTCCAGTTCTTGCATCTGCACAGTTACTATGTCTGGTTTTTGAGGGCAGCCCTCTCAGAGCGGATACCGACCCCATAAATTAGGGATGCACGATATTGGAATTTTGGCCAATATCCAATATGCTGATATTTTAAAACTCACGTGGCCGATAACCGATATTGATACCGATATTAAAGCTGAAAAAAATAAGCAGTCATTGCAAATAGCAGTTTGGTTATCCGTTTCCAACACTTTGAAAAATAGTTGTGGGAAAAATATGGATTCACTGAAATATCACTATATTTTTATATGCCGATATCAAATTGATATTTAAAAACGTATCGATCTATTTTACTCACAAAATCTTGCAAGATTTCATTGTGCCTCCTCCGCGCCAAAGCCCACGACGCTACCACTAGGCCACCCACTCCCCCAAAGCTTTTTACAAATCCCCTTTAGCTTTGATTACGGCAGCATTCCCTGTGGCATTGTTTCAATAAGCTTCTGCAATGTCAAAAGATTTATTTCCATCCAGTGTTGCATTAATTTTTCACAAAGATCTTAATGATGATGGTAGAGTCTGACCGCTGCACAAAGCCCTCTCTAGCACATCCCAAAGATTCTCGATGGGGTTCAGGTCTGGACTCTGTGGGGGCCAATCCATGTGTGAAAATGATGTGTCATGCTCCCTGAACCATCTTTCACAATTTGAGCCCGATGAATCCTGGCATTGTCATCTTGGAATATGCCCGTGTCATCAGGGAAGAAAGTCCATTGATGGAATAAGCTGCTCATTCAGTATATTCAGGTATCAGCTGACCTCATTATCTGAGCTCATACTGTTGCTGAACCTGGACCTGAGCAACTGCAGCAACCCCAGATCATCACACTGCCCCCACAGGCTCATACAGTAGCACTACCCTTACCAAAAAGAAGTATTCCTGAAGTACATGTCATGAAGTTTACTCAAGTATACTAAAGTATATCCCCCCAGTGTACTTTTATTTACCAAGTACACTGCTATCAGTGTACTACCAGTATACTAACAAGTGTACTTCTTGGGACTAAATTGGCCCAATTTAAGTATTTAAAAGTACACTTTTAAGTAAGTAATCTTCTGGTATACTGTGAGTGTACTAAAACTTCAAGCTTACTTTTATGTCTAGAAAGTACACTTTTAAGTATACTAAAAGTATTCTTCTATGTATACTGTTAGTTTTCTAGCAGTAAACTTTTCAATGCCCTTTAAGTTTAAGAAAGTAGATTTAAAAGTATACAGAAAGTAACTTTTTAGGTTTGCTATGAGTTTACTGATAATACACTTAAAGTACACTGTTTAGTGTTTAAAAATACATTTTCAAATATACTGAAAATTGTCTTATTATACTTCTACTCCACCTTGAGTTAAAAAATATTGCAAAATTTATGTCAAAAATAGATTCAGGTGTTTTATTTGACTCCAGTAATATTTAAACTCTAGTATCAAAGAAACCAGTATGTTTGAAAATGTACTATGAATGTACTACTATAAAAGTACATTGTTCAAAAGTTTAAATATAACTATAGGCTAAATATGTTAAACTTCTAGGATATTTATGAGTAAATGCCAAGTAAACTTTGTTAAATATATTTCTGATAAGTACATAAATAGTAAACTGAAAGTATACTGTCTTATTTAAAGTTTAAAATTAGCATACTTGCATATACTCTTTTCTGGTAAGGGTAGGCATGATGCTGCATCACTTCACCTGCCTCTCTTCTTACCCTGATTGGCTCATCACTCTGGAACAGGGTAAATCTGGACTCATCAGACCACATGACCTTCCGTTGCTCCACAGTCCGATCTTTATGCTCCCTAGCAAATTGAAGCCTTTTTTTCCGGTTAGCCTCACTGATTAGTGGTTTTCTTACGGCTACACAGCTGTTCAGTCCCAATCCCTTGAGTTCCCTTTGCATTGTGGGTGTGGAAATGCTCTTACTTTCAGTATTAAACATAGCCCTGAGTTCTACTGTTGTTTTTCTTGGATTTGATCTTACCACATGTTTAAGTGATCGCCGATCACGATCATTCAGGATTTTTTTCCGGCCACATTTCTTCCTTGAAGATGATGGGTCCCCACTATCCTTCCAGTTTTTCATGATGCGTTGGACAGTTCTTAACCCAGTTTTAGTAGTTTCTGCAATCTCTTTAGATGTTTTCTCTGCTTGATGCCAATGATTTGACCCTTCTCAAACAGACTAACATCTTTTCCATGACCACGGGATGTGTCTTTCCACATGGTTGTGTAGGAAATGAGAAGCAACTCATTGCACCAGTTGGGGTTAAAGCTGAAAGATAATCGCCCATGCAGTAATTATCCAACAGGAGGCTCGTACCTATTTGCTTAGTTAAATCCAGGTGGCAACTTTTTTTTTTGGCCAGGCAGTGTATTTTGTGAATTCTTGCAAGATTTTGTTTGTAAAATAGATAAAATACTGTGTTTTTGAATGTCAAGATATCAGCATGTGAAAATATCACGAAATTTGCTAATTCTTGTGAGATTTCGCCACAGAATGATGAAATATCGCAAGATTTCATCCGTAAATAGATTGATATGTTGACAGTTAAAAATGCAGTATCAGCATATTAAATTATTGCAACATTTCAGTGTATCGATATTTTTTCCCATCCCTAGTCTTAAGAAGTTTTAAAGTCTGTAAAAAAGAAGTTTTTGAAGAAGATTTTTTTGTTTCTTTTAAGACTTTAGAAACAGCAGGCTGATCAGTTAAATATCGGTTAAATATCAGTGGAGTGGCCGATGTACGACGATATTCAGTTTTAAGGCCGATATCGATAGGGGGCGGATTATATCATGCATCCCTACCAGAAATTATCTATTTTTACCAACTAATAATATAGGGGATTATCACTCTTACCGGAAGTTCCCGGATTTTGACACTTCCTCTTCCGGGCCATGTTAACAACAGCCGTTCCTGCTCTGTTATACTGTTTAAATCGGAAAAACTCCAAACATACTTCGCAGTTTTCATTCTAGACTGAAGTGATACTAAGGAAGAAGTGGATCAAAAGCGATTGATTCGCCGCGGTGAAGGGGCCGAACTTTATAATAAAACACACGTTTGTTTGTCGCCGGTGGGGCACAACACCGGTATTTCACAGCATGCTAGCATTAGCCAGCTAACGTTTACTGACGTGCTTAACATTGTGAGTCTTAAAACACACAAACATCTGAAAATCGGGTCTGTACCTCCCCGTTTCCAGTGGAACAACTGGGGACTGCCAAGAAAGGAGACGCTTTCAGATGATTGTGTGTTTTCAGCATCACAAAGTTAGGCACGTCATCGAGCTGGCTAATGCTAACCTGCTAACACTACTGCGCAGTCTGCCGGCCACAAACAAACGTGTGTCGTTTTATTATAAAGTTCGGTCCTTCACCGCGGCGAATCGGTCGTTTTAATCCACTTCTTCCTTAGCATCACTTCAGTCTGGAATGAAAACTTGGCATTGGCGTTTATCCGATTTACAAAGTTTAACAGAGTAGTAGCTGGCGGACTATTGTTAGCAGCTTGATGACGTGCCTAACTTTGTGCGGCTGAAAACACACAAGCATCTGAAAGCGTCTCCTTTCTTGGCAGTCCCCAGTTGTTCCACTGGAAACGGGGGGGTACAGACCCGATTTTCAGATGTTTGTGTGTTTTAAGACGTACTCAAGTGTTCAGCACGTCAGTAAACGCTAGCTGGCTAATGCTAGCATGCTGTGAAGTGCCGGTGTTGTGCCCCACCGGCGACAAACAAACGTGTGTTTCATTATAAAGTTCGGTCCTTCACCGCGGCAAATCGATCGCTTTGATCCAGCTTTTGATCCAGTATCACTTCAGTCTAGAATGAAAACTTAAGTATGTTTGGAGTTTATCCGATTTAAACGGTATAACAGAGCAGGAACGGCTGTCGTTAACATGGCCCGGAAGAGGAAGTGTCAAAATCCGGGAACTTCCGGTAAGCGTGATAATCCCCTATTAGAATAAAACAGAATATTTTGCTGATATCTGAGTCAAAAGCAAAGGCTGTAAAAAAGGGACGTAGTATCTGCTCATGTCTGAAGAGGGAAAGTGAAGCCAGGTGGGTGTGTTCCACTGTCGCCATCTTCCTATGTTGCATGTGTCCTCATTCCCGGAAAATACTAAAATGGGTAAAGATAGTGCCGTTCAGAGCCGCGGGATAAATGATTAAGAGCTAAGCTAATGCTAAGTGAGCTAATCCAAAGTGAACAGGAATGAACAAAGATAAGACGGTTTAAAGGTAAGATGCTCAGACTTGCTGTTTAACAGCTAAAAAACACAGTTGTCCATCTCTGCTACAGGCTGAGGCCTTCCTGGGAGCTAGCAGGGAGCTAACTATTAGCCTCCACGGCTAAAACCGCCGCCTGGTCTGCCACCTGTCAATCAAAAGGAACTGCCCCTAATTATGTGTAATTTCAGAATTAAATAATATCTAAACAGATGAGTTATAAAAAAAAATTCACCCCTCTCACAGCTGAAGAGAAGGTAAACTTGACCTGTTAAACCTTAGATGTTTGAACCAGACTGAAGACATGTTCATTCCTGCTGTAAACATGTTTTTCTGCTCTAAAACGTGTTTATTTCTGCTGTAAATGTGTTTATTCCTGCTTAAAACATGTTTATTCCTGCTGTAAACATGTTTTTCTGCTCTAAAACGTGTTTATTCCTGCTGTAAACATGTTTTTCTGCTCTAAAACGTGTTTATTCCTGCTGTAAACGTGATTATTCCTGCTGTAAACATGTTTTTCTGCTCTAAAACGTGTTTATTCCTGCTGTAAACGTGTTTATTCCTGCTGTAAACATGTTTTTCTGCTCTAAAACGTGTTTATTCCTGCTGTAAACATGTTTTTCTGCTCTAAAACGTGTTTATTTCTGCTGTAAATGTGTTTTTTCCTGCTGTAAACGTGTTTATTCCTGCTGTAAACGTGTTTTTTCCTGCTGTAAACGTGTTTTTTCCTGCTGTAAACATGTTTATTCCTGCTGTAAACATGTTTTTCTGCTCTAAAACGTGTTTATTCCTGCTGTAAACGTGTTTTTTCCTGCTGTAAACGTGTTTATTCCTGCTGTAAACATGTTTATTCCTGCTGTAAACATGTTTTTCTGCTCTAAAACGTGTTTATTCCTGCTGTAAACGTGTTTATTCCTGCTGTAAACGTGTTTTTTCCTGCTGTAAACGTGTTTATTCCTGCTGTAAACATGTTTATTCCTGCTGTAAACATGTTTTTCTGCTCTAAAACGTGTTTATTCCTGCTGTAAACGTGTTTTTTCCTGCTGTAAACGTGTTTTTTCCTGCTGTGAACGTGTTTTTTCCTGCTGTAAACGTGTTTATTCCTGCTGTAAACATGTTCATTCCTGCTGTAAACATGTTTTTCTGCTCTAAAACGTGTTTATTCCTGCTCGTAAACGTGTTTTTTCCTGCTGTAAACGTGTTTTTTCCTGCTGTAAACGTGTTTATTCCTGCTGTAAACATGAGTGTCTATGCTGATTTGCTCCGTTTTGGAGCCCCTAGTGGATGAAGAATGAACTCCTTTCAGAATTGCTTCCGTGGAGACTATTTCTTTTTTCTTTAATAATGCAATTTTTATTCACAAGTAAAAGAGAAAATAAACATTTCAATCTTACAATGAATGAAATTCAAAAGTGACCCATAGCCCCCCATCCCACCCACCCACCCACCCTGGAGACCATTCCAACAGATGGATCAACTGAAGGCCCAGGTGCATCCTTCAGGTCCTGTGTCCGGTCTTTGCCGTTTATTCAGGACATCACTGTCAAACTGTCCAAACAGGTCAGGGACAACATTCTGGCTGAGTAAAGATGAGGGTTGGAAACTAATTAGAACTCCAAAATCCTGGACTGGACAAAAGGAGCATAATCAGATGTAAAGCAAACAAACAAAAAAAAAAACCTAAAGAAAAGGAAAACACAAACAAATGAGGCCAACAGTAACTGAGGCAGCTGCAAAGCATTACTGTGGAAAATGGAGCCTTTGTCCATAAGACCATTTTATACTACTTACAGCTCAACGTTCTCACTAAGCTGTAGGAAGAACCGGCTTGTAAATGCCTCACAATAACATGTTTCAGCTGTTCCAGCATCAGTCTGACAACAGAAAAAAATATGGCTGCATGCAAGAGTTTTAATAGGGAGATGTGGTCCAATAATCATGAGACAAAGAGGATCAGAAGAAATATCCTCCACCAGAAAGACAAGTAGGAGGAGATCTGGGGAACTGAGTTGATGCTGAGTTAACATTAGCGAACGATACTACCACATAACTAAAGATTGGTGTCAAATGACAGAGCAAAACTAGAGTCGGTTGTTTCCTAAAGGAGTATGAATCATGACACCGAGCAGAGCAACAAACTGGCTGATGGGCCAAACAGCATGTCAAATAAAGCAAAACCATTTTTGTAACACCAGAGATGAAGCAGCAGAGAAATCAGCAGGGATGAACTCCAGTACTTCCTGAGCTTCGGCTGCTCCTTTGTTTTCCATCTTTCATTCGTGAATGAACTGATTAATCCAGGTGTGTCTGGTCACTGTCGTCATGGTTACTCAGGTCAGACACTCCTGGATAAATCATCCCTGCTGACTTCTCTCTGCTGCTTTGGGAGGTGAAAGCAGTCAGTGGGTACGTTTCCATGGAGACTTTTTTCCCTTTTGATACAAAATCATTCGGAAGATTTCAGGGCAGCTGTTTCCGTGGGAACTAATTCATTCTGATCTGGTGTGTACATGCGCCAATATTTATTCAGAATAATCCTGTCCGTCATGCGCAGAATGATGTAAATCACGTTATTTATTAAAGACGGAGGTCTACAAACAGCTGATCATCACAGTCATGGTTTCTGCAGGACTTCAGCAGACGGAGACGGAGTTTGAGTTAAAAACGAACGCTGCCCCGGGGATTATGTTGTTCACAGCCATCTGTCAAAGTGAGGAAACGTCACTTGTTGCACGTTGACGTCTCGTCGATCTGTCGATGTGTTTGCATGATTCCTTTCCCCAGTTTGGGGAAAGGAATATTCTACCCCTGTGAAACCAAATGAAAACTCATTCAGTTTGGCACTTTTGATTCGGAAAGAGGTGTTTACATGGATCATTTTCATTCCGAAAGAGCTTTTAAACCAAAAGCAATCTGTATATGTGGGTCCATGTGAACACAGCTACTGAGGCACACGTTGTTACACAGAGAGACTCATCCCCTGAAGAGGAGCCATGTCTGTCACCTGGAAGTTTCTGGGCTGTAAAAGATCGAACATGGACCAAACAACTGTTTCCAATTGATCAGAGCAAAAGTGGTGGTGGCAACACTAGCAGCTAGCTTAGCTGACAACTCGTTTTACAGTAGCAAGAATGTCTTGATCAGGGACTGGATATGACAAAAAAGCAAGAAGCAGTTGGATTACAATCATATTTCACCATGGCAAAGATGTGGTTTCTATAAATGCTGCAGACAGCAGCAGCAGGTGATGATGTCATCTGCTGTGCACCTGGACAGCAGCAGCAGGTGATGATGTCATCTGCTGTGCACCTGGACAGCAGCAGCAGGTAATGTCATCTGCTGTGCACCTGGACAGCAGCAGCAGGTGATGATGTCATCTGCTGTGCACCTGGACAGCAGCAGGTGATGATGTCATCTGCTGTGCACCTGGACAGCAGCAGGTGATGATGTCATCTGCTGTGGACAGCAGCAGAGTGATGGGGGGAGGGGGGTGTCAGAGGCAGCATCATTGGTGTGCAGTCCGAGGGAGGAAAGGTAACAGTGATTAATTAGTTGATCAGACATTCCAATAAATGTATTGATCACGGTTCTGATCACACTGTTGCTTTCAGGGAGCTTTTCTTTGAGGTCTGTGGCAACTTCACGAGTCACGTACATGCGCATGTGGTATTAGTGCATGATACAGTCAGAAAGATAACACATGAAGTACTCATTAAATAAAAATCTGAATTCAGCATCATCATCTCAGAGGGAAGCTGGTTTCCAGCATGTAGATGCTACAGTGGTGAGTTAGAGCCACTGTAGCCGCTTTAAAGTTTCTGATTATTTTGAAGCTTTAGATTTAAGTTTCTGTTGTCCAGAAACAAAGTTATTACAGGTGCTATTTTAAATATCAAATATATCATTTTATTTATTGTTGTGACATTGAAAAAATGCCCATTTTGCTTCTGTTCTCCTGTTAAACTGGAAAGCTTTAAGATTTTAGTTTTAGAATTAAGATTTCTCTAATTCATTTAGAGTTGTTTGTGTTCCTATTTTATCTGACTCAGCTGTGTAACGTTACATGTCATGTTCAACTTTGACAAAAAATAAATATTTAAATAATATCAATCCTCTGATATCTTTAAATCTCACTAAAGAGGAACAGGGAACATTTAAGATTGTCAAAAATAAATATTTATTTTATATCGTGATATATAACAATATGAAAAAAAATTATCGTGATAGAACTTTTTCCCATGTTGCCAAGCTCTACCTTGAACAGTTTAATTTGTCTTTTTATTATTATTTTTTTAAACAAAAATTTTAAATTCAACATTTTATTTTACGCAATTATAATTTAGTAAATTTTTATTCATTATTACTTTTTCAGCTTTGTGTTATTTGAATTACTGTTGTGAATTTAGCCTTTTGGAAACTTTACAGCACAGCTGTACTGATTTGTCTCTGACAGACCTGCGTCTCATCACCGCCACGGCAACCTGCTGCCACTCAGCAGACTTTCCTTCATCTGTGATTCCAAATAAATGTTCCCGTGAGCCTCCACTTTACCACCAAGCACCTCCACTTCAGTCTCAGGAAATTATGTCATGTCCTTTTAGTCACCATGCTTAATCTTTAAATGCCTCAGATCAGCTGGCTCGTTTATTTGCAGAAACATCCATGAGGTACTTTGCATTGACCATTTATGGTAGAATGTGGGTGTCTAGGGGGCGGGGCTAAATTCACCTGCACAAAGTTCCAGGAAGAGTGTGGTTTATAAAGAGGAAATTGGTTGAACCTGTGCATACGCACGGTTTTATAAATCTGAATATTTTTGGTGTGGGCTACATAAACTTTTGGTTTTAGGCGTACGTACTTTTAGTAAAGATCCTACTCAGTTTTATAATTGAGGCCCCAGGACTGTGGGAGCTACTCAACAGGCTGTGATCTGGAACATAATATGAATACAGTCAGTAAATAAGGAAACAGTCACATCAAGGTACACTTTTATAGCATTATTTCCAACCGCAGCACTTCTTCTTTGAGTTCCAGATCACAGGACTCCCAAAATGCAAACACACATCCACTGTAAATCTTTTGCTTGTAGCGTTTCGAAGACTTGACTTTTGATTTTCCAAACAGCACCGAGTTCAACTCCGAATCTACTGACATAGTTTTCCATGAATATTTACAAAATTCTGTGTGACTGCTAGAGGTGGGGTTGTTTTCAGGACCGGAGATTTATAAATCATTCCTGTTTCCATGTTTTCCATTTGATGACATCACCATCAAGTCCTCCCAAACCAAACCAAACCAAACCAAACAGACGGGCCCAGAACACATGCAAAAAAGTCATCTCTGCAGCTGGTGGGGCCTCATTCCATCAGCACCACGGAGCCATGTCTCAGCAGGAGAGACTCGCAGAGCATCTGCTTCCAATAGGAGGAACTGTGGACCCACCAGACCCATGTGAAGACCCAGCCCCGGCTCTCTGGACCGGGCCTCCTGAACAATGATGCAACATGCAACAGGCTTATGTAACCAGCCTCTGCTGGTAGTTTCTCACCCTGAAACAGAGGGTGGAGACCATGGAAACTCAGTAAAAAAGCACTGCAATTCAGAGCGTGCACGATTCCATAACAACTGCTCACAAGACAAACACAACACGAACAGAGAAACAGCATATAGCAGGACTAAAGATTAGAATAAAAAAAAATAAAAAATAGAATAAATAATAATCTTTTGTCTGATAATGGGATTAATTTAAGATTAATCCTTTGACAGTCCTAGTTAGAACCAAAGCTCACAATTACTAGAACATGTATTTAGGCATGAAAACTGATGAGAAGCTGGAATGTAAAATATCTAATCTCAACAAATCACAATATTGGTGAGAAAAATGGCAATTAGATTTTTCCCTCATATTGTTCAGGCTGAGACTTGATAGCGCCCCACACATGACAGCAATCCTAAATTCCTTTTTAAAACAATAAATCTTTTAATCAACAAAGATTGTAACAAGTCCTCCATGACAGCATCAGATGCTGCATGTGATCACATTGCAGACCACTTCAGAAGTAAGATCAACACGCAGATCTAGCCTTTTTTCCCCAACAAAATACTGATTTTACCATACCAGAAGCATCAGAGGAAACACTGGAGTTTTGTCTGAGTTGATGCGAAGACGCTTGGTCGAGTTTCCTCCCAGCTAAACCCAACAACCTGCCATTCCCACCTCGCTTTTAAAGACGTTTTATGGTTTCTTTGACTCTGAGCTTGTTAACAATCGTTATCATGAGCCCCCCCTCCCTCCACACACACACACACACACACACAATATTGCAATAAATATTGTACCGAGGTTCATGTCATGACATTGTTCTGTGAGATGTGGATATCGTGACACTCCAAACATAATATGTCACATGAACACAATTTTCATCTGAATCAGTCTTTAAAGGCCAACTTTCATTTAAATACATATTTCACAACCATTTCAATTAAAAATGTTTTAAACAAGCAACTCAGTCATTCAGATTTTTTTTTGCATTTTATTTCAGTCGCCAGAGTTCCTCCATCTTCTGCTCCAGAGACAGTCGGGTTACGTCTGATGTGATCGCTCAGGACTTCTACCTTTACTGCCACATATCTGCAGAGACGTGACATGGACAACTGTCCCTGCTCCTCCACCCACATGCCGGTCCCTATTTACAACACAAAGCTGTGCATCAAGTGAAAACAGAACCTGCAAGGTTTCATGCTGGCCACCCATATTATCTCACTCACATCACATTTCACTGGGTGATCATAAACTTTTTCTGCACGGTCCCGGCTTCAACTGTAAGGTGCCGTCGACTTCAGGACATACATCACACTTCAGGACAAATGAGTCAAAAATGTAGGCGAGTCTACATGGGACAGGTGGCTATGATCACTGTTCTTTCCTTCATGTGAAATGCTGAGGAGTCAATGGGTGAATTCCAGTTCCTGTCTTACCCCTCAGTCTCAAACATGCGCACTCGCGTGAAGTGCAAGTGCTGTCCTGATTCTCAGAACGTTGAGGCAAGTTTGAGGCTGAATATCCTCAATACTGAGATTCTCCGACACCACCTTGTGAGTAAGGATTACCCAGAATGCAGCAGCAAAGGCGGCGAGCTCCAAATGGAAGTATTTTCTTTGTTAATGGAGATATAAATACCAGGAAAACCATTGTATTATCTTAGTGTAGGCCCATGTTATGGATTAGTTACCTCATCGTTGCATAACATTTTTATTTTACCAGCTTTTGTCAACAGCGGCCAGTGCGGTCAAGCCATGCTGCCATCGTTTAAGTTAGTTAACGTTACAAAATGGTCATTTTTCTCGGTGCTAATGTGGTTGTTTTATCAAGATAACAGCCTGTATAACGTGCTTGTGCCGATAACAGTAGAAGACGACCGGGCTGATGTCATCTCCTGTAGCTGCAGAGTTATCAATAGCTCTGTTTCATTCCTTCATGACTGCCAGTGGCAGTAAACATATGTCTCCTCGCAGGTTGAGTCCTCATGACAACAAAGTCAATCAGGTGACGTGTCGGCCAGCTGACTGCAGTCATCCAGGAATCCTCAGAACCACAGTTACCTACGTAACTTTTGTTATAGCTGGTGTTTACCTTTCAATAAGCCGTGGTATGATGACAGCTGAATATGGCCATGCTGGTGGTATTTATACAGACTGTTGTTTGATAACTCTGACAGAAGGAATAACTGACAGTCCACAACAATCTCAGAAACGGATCTGATGGAGCCGTCAATGATAGCTGCGTTTATGGTGATGATTAAACAGACAGGGTTAACAGTATAAATAAATGGAAAGAAAGTAAATGCTGCTTCTTCTTCTGAAGTGACGGACTGAACGCTGCTTTGGTGTAATGCTGCCCCCCACAGTTTGAAGACTTATCTGCATTTAAGGGATGTCCCATTTCTAACCCCCTCCATCCACTGCCTCCGCTCCGCCCCGCCCCGCCCCGGTCCGCACGACGCAGCAAATCCGTTGCCATTTTAATCAATGAGCAGCGGTCCACTTCTCTGCGACACGTCCGCTCAGGTCCGTCGGCCTCCGCCAAAAATACGGATCAACTCTATTTTCTGGGGTCTGTTGCAAGAAGCAGGTTTAATGAAAACCCTGAGTTGTTTAACCCTAAAATTCGGGAAACTGAGTTTTCAGTAACACAAAGGTAGGTAACTCAACCCAGGGGAAGAGGAGGAACTCTAGCCTGTTGCACAAAGAGGGGTAACTTAAACCCTCGGTCAGTTACCATGGTAACAGACTCTCTGAAACTAACCTGGTCGGGGGCAGGTTAACGTGAAGGAACCCTGAGTTTCTCGCTGTCTCCGCCCACTTTCAGCCACACTCACCGTTTCATTTCCTCATTCATACATTCAGTCAGCGGCGAGTTTTGGCTGCTGCCGTCTCAAATAAAACATGCTACAAATAAATCAGAGTTGGTTGGTTACAGACGTGTTCTTTTGATAAGGGTTTTATGGATGAAGATGCTGGACGACTGCTGGAAGATTTAAACATTCAGAGATCGTTATCAGACCACGGATAGAAGTTCTTTTATTTCCCGACAGTTGTCATTTCTGTTGTTACAGTTTCACATCACAGTCAATCATCTACACACACAAGCTGATCCTCCGTACATTTATATCACTGGCCGTATGTGACAATTGGAGGTTCTGTTTCCGGTGGTTTGCCTTGATTATTTGGCTAACAAATTGTCTCCATCTCTGGGTAAATGGGCAAGAATAACGTATATGTCACGCAGAAAGTTGTGGTTCGATCCCAGATGTGACTTTTTTCATGTTGCCATACGCTTTCCCCTCAAAGCAGATAGGTTATTGTTTATTGCCCTGCGTTTTTTCGCAAATATAATTTTTTCTTTAATTGGAGATGTAGGGCATTTGAGAAACGTGACAGATGTATTTCACCTTAATGCTGCCGACAAAAGCGTTTCTCCCCTGCGGAATCGCACCCAAGTTAAATAAATAAAATGACTGCAATAAAAGTACAAAGTTGGAATCGAACACCAGCCCCCAGGTGAAGGGCAGATGCGCGCAAACCATTCGACCAAATACATAACTACAACCCTTGCAGGAATCATACTGACAGGATCTGAGACTGTCGCATTACCATTAAACAGTTCTACTCTATAACATCGTTGTGATTGTAAAGGACAGCATTTAAACTTAAATGTTCTCCCACGCCGTCATTTTCTTTTTTTCTTTTTTTTTAAATAGCTGCAGCAGCAGTTCAAACTCACCATATGGACTTTAGAAGTTCGTTCCATTCAATGGCGAGTGCAGCCCCGCCTTTGTGTCTACGTTGCCATGGTGACTCGTTGAATCGGTGCTCAATTGATGCTGGCTTTTTATCATGGCAGAGCATGTTTAAAACCCTGGGTTGAACTACCCTGAGTTGATTAAACCAACTCAAATCAGCTGTTCTGGGACTGAAAACTCAGAGTTTGGTATCTCCGAGTAGATCAACTCAGAGTTCAGAGTTACACTCAGTTTGTTGAACCTGCTTCGTGCAACAGACCCCTGGTCCGCTCCGGTCCGTTTGGAGGAAGTTGCAAACATGAAACATCCGGTTTATAAAGTTTTATTTTTACATCCACCACAGAAGAAATTGATTGCTGTGTATAAAACTTATTGGACATATTGTAGCATCTCAATAAAAACTTTTTTATGAAATAATATTGCGGCATATTTGCTAAAATCATGTAATACAGGCAAATAAAGCCTTTCGAAATAAACAAGAACTTGTTGTGGACAATGTACTCACCCATAATTGACGGCAAAAGTATCACAAACCTCAGATGAACGACGCAATGTGTCTTTCGAAGGTGCAATGAATGAAAAGTTTGTTGCCGCCGCTGTTTATCTACACTATTTATGGCGTGAAGTTGGAAATCTCGCGCATGCTCCTTTGCCTGCTTTGTGACTGAACGGAGAGGGTGCTGGCGGAGTGAGGCGGAGTATGTGTGCGAGGGTTTTTGCAGCCCGCCTGAAGCGAAGCGGAGCGGATCGGAGTGGGGCGGAGCGGAAGCAGTGGACGGGAGGTGTGAGTCACAAAATAGCCCTGAACACCTGGTTTAGAGGGTTAAGATAGGAACTGGAATTGGCCCAATGACTTAAACTCTCTTCATGCCTCCTTGTAAAATCTTCCCCCCCCTGGCAAAGGAGCCGAGTTTGGATTCTGGCTGTCTGTAATGGAACTGGTTATTCAAACCTGAAAAGCCACGCTGATATAAAGACATTCAAGCTGATCTTCTACTTTATCAAAGCTGTCTTTACTATGAACAGTCTCAACCAGAATCATCATTCAGTGGACACAAGACAGTAAGGGTAAATCCCATTTCACCCCTTGGTCCAGGGGTCTGCAACCACAAGTGGCTCTTTGGACCTTTCATAATGGCTCAATAACATTGACTGCACTGTAAAAAAAAAAAAAAAAAAAAAAACATCTGTATGATTTACGGTGAAAAACTGGCCGCTGTGGTTCCCATTTTTTAAGGGTGTGAATGTAGAGGACATCACGGTATTCTATTTTTGCAATGGTAAATTTAGCAGTACACAACTGTTATTTATTCATAGGAGTTTACTGCAAAATTAACAGTCAAATACCAAAAACTTGCAGATGTGGTCGACACCTTTTTAGTGTCATTTTTACGGTGAAAAACTGGCCAGAGCAGTGGCCAGTTTTTCACCGTAAAAATGACACTGTAAAAATGATAAAGTACCGAGTAATATTTTTTTTTTAGAAATACACAAAAATGTAGATTTTAGCTGTTTTTCATTGGAATAATTATAGTAAAAAAAGTAAAAGTACCAGTAATTTTTTTCCAACATGTTTCTTGTGTCATTAGCTTGGAAATCTCTGTAACACAGTCTCAAACAAGCAAAATCCCATTAAGGAAAATGGATCTATCCTTTTTTTCTTTTGTTGCAAAAGTTTGTTTTTGTTTTGTTCTCCAAAACGTAAAAGTCTAAATAAAACTGTGGTTCTTTAAAACAAATTTCATAAATTATAAGTAGTTTTTTTAAATATTTGCAGCTCTGGATGACTTTATTTGGCTGGGTTGAGGCAAAAATGGCTCTTTGGACTGTAAAGGTTGCAGACCCCTGCCCTGGGGAAGGGCTAAGTCGTAGGGCTATATACCCCTTCAAACTATGATTTTTTGGGAGCACACTTCAAACAGCCGAGTGGCTAGCTTATTAGCTTCCCAGTAAACAGCAGAGGAACCATGTTTCTAAAATTGATAATTATCTCACCTCCAACTTCTTCTGTGGTGTAAAACATCCTCACTGCAAACACCAACACCTCCATGACTTCATCCACATCCGTTTTTTTCTTTTTAAAGGGACATTGTGTAAGTTCTCCTGTGTTTTATTCACAAAAACTGATTATTTGGTTCAAAAGTGTTTTTTCATTAATCAGTAATCACCATCAACAAACTGAAGTGCTCCTCTAAGTTCTAAATTTGCCGTACGTATCATTCATTTACACATCGAGCGGGGCGGCTCGGTGGGGGCTGCCATGTCGTATCGCCATGTTTTTGCGTTCAGGAGAAGCGTGACAGCAGGAAAACACAGAAACTCACCGGACACGCCGGAGTTTTCAGCTCAGTTCGAGGTAATGCCTTTGAAAAGTCACCGCGCTGCAGTGGGAGAAACCAGCGTCTCACTGATGCTGCGTTCACGTGCAGTCGGGCAGACGGCCGTTGGTAACAAACCAGATGTCATTTTAATCAATGAAGCCGAGCGAAAGACGGTAAAACACGGGTCAGGGAAAACAATACGACATCGCCATGACAACAAATCAGATGTGGACTGATGTCACTGTAACTGACGGACCACGTCTTCACATAGAGGCCGGTGATAACTTTACATGCAGCGGCTGTCGTCGGTCTGCCCGGTTTCACACGAATGCAGCATGAAAAGTACACGGGAGCTGCTCCCGATTACACAGGCCGTTTCTCAATACCAAGTTTGCTAAGAACAAACTTGTGTACTTGCTAGTATGGACTTGTTGGAAGTAAAGACTTCTGAGGACGGAAGGACGCAAGTACACTCGTTGCACATTTGGAACAGAAGCATACTTGATTACGTCAAAGACGTTGCTGAAGTTGTGTCATAACAGATATCTAATACTGAAATAATAAGTAGCAATAACCCTGCTTGAATGTGGCAGTTAAACACAGCTAATCTGCGCAACCGTCTTACTTACTGTTAGCTACCGTTAGCTGTTCAGCCCGTTTGTGAAACCGCTAGTCACTTTTAACAACGCTTTAAAATTTATCAAACCACCAAGAAGTTGAAGTAAAACAACTCTGTTGTAGAAAAGTTATATAAAACCAACGTAACGTAAAATAATGAGTATTTTCAGCACTTATAGCAATTACTTTTCTCCTCCACCACTGTTGTGCCGCAATGCCTTATGGGATAGAAAGGTGTCTGAAGTCCACAAAAGTCATCTCCAATGCAGACTCGGAAAAGTGGGCGGAGCAAGTACACATCCGGGAATATGGAGCGTACTTGTCTTGATGCGTTCTTTGAATTGGAACAGTACTTGGACCTCTACTGATGACGTTTCAAAAGTACACAAGAATGCAAGTCCGCAAAAGTACGCATATTGAGAAACGGCCACAATGTCCCTTTAAGAGCAAACAACGGCATAGATAAGCGCAGCGAGCAGCCATGTTGGTCTCGGTTCGTCTGCACTGTGAGACGCTCACGGCGAGCGTGAGGACGGTGGGTGCACGACAAACGACAGTCAAGTTTGATGGACATAATAATCAATCAGCACGAGCCGTTTGCAACCCCAGCCGGTGGGGTTTATCCAGTTCTGTATGTTACATGTGATTCATTTTAATTTTTGTGTCAGAACATTTAATTAATTGCCTGCAATCGAGGTGTGAAGACGACTTTAAGCAATAAAGTAAAAAATGCTCCTGGAAAACATCATCCACCCTGCCTTTAATTTTTCAGTTTTTTCCAAGTCCCTTTTTTATTCTGTCTTAAAAATGTAATATTTAATAGATTCTGATTTTTTTCCATGAATTATCCACCCATTGCACCTCTTGTATGAGCAATTTCACATAGACTACATGTGTTAAACGTCTTTGTGACAGTCTCATGTCATTCATGTTGATCATGTCATATTTTACAAGGTTTAATCCATTTAACAGAAGTGGACTTTGTTTCGTTGCTGAATACAAATCAAACCAGGAGTTAGATCAATTTAACCAGTACAGTGTCCATATGTGAATGGGCCCCAGACTAGTTTGTATTGAAAAATTGGGCCTCAGCATAAAAAAGGTTGAGAACCCCTGATCAGGCCATGTTGTTGAGTTTCTTTTACAGCAAGGAGGACAATTGCAGCTTCTTCCAGCTCAGTTCCTTAATTTCAGTGCTAAAATCAACGATATCAAAATAAAAATAAAGAGTTCAGCCATGTCAGGGGCCCTTTATGAAACCATCTAAAATAACAGGTTTTATGCTCTGAAACCATGTTCGCCCTGGCTGAACCAACATTACCTGCAATCCAAGTCTCTGATCCAACACTCCAAGTCTGACTTTCCTGTTTAGATTTTAACATTTCTTTTAAAGTCATTATATTATATATGAAATTACACGAATTTACACTGTCAAATCATCCTACCTGCACAAATACATAAGAGCATATTTTGATTACAGTCAGGGCATCCTACCTTCATAAATGTCTTTGCAGTTGGAGTTTTGAAAACACAAAGTTAAACCATACCTACTGATCTTAAATTAGGCTAGTTTAAAGTAATTAATTCACACTAATGAGAAATATTTTGATCGCGCAAACTTATGAATTATGCAAAAAGAAACGTGCAGTATAGTTTTCAGATGACAGCTCGACAGATATGCACATATTCAGCCTGTGGTAGGATGTTTCCTCCAGGTAGCGTTTCAAAGCAGCTCTTCTAAGGCAGCCAAACCAGAGGAGACTGCTCTTCCATCAGGAAACACAACCTTCAAAGCTCACGTGACAAACACACACTTTCTTTGTAGCTTTTCTTTTCTGCGCGACAGACGAACGAGTCCCTGAACGCAGCTAAGTGAGTGAAGCGTAGCTCCTGCGTGTCTGTCCACACTTCCACAGTTCTGGACTCTTCTGCTGAGCGAACAGAACCAGAACCGAGCCGACAACATGCTACCGAAGCAAAGAGCTGCGTTTCCACGCGCGGACAATCATCACGTCCACTTACCGACACTTTCCCGGAGGAATGTCCTGCTTTCTGCAAACTCCTGCAGGGCGCGAGCGTCCCAGCTCAGCTGGAGGTGATTAACTCCTGTCAGACACACAACAGGAAGTCGGCCCCGTTTTTCAACATAAAACCACTGCGCGCGCTAAAGTTGACTTCCGGTTTGTGAAGTTATGTTCAAAGGACGATGACACCATTTTGTGGGTAATTTGCAGAGGTGTGCAGGGTCAGCCTACCCAAGGCAGAATCTATTTCTTTAATGGTTGTTAAAGAATTATATAAATAAATAAATATATTTTCATATATATATA
>JALJCO010013326.1:0-48571 GCA_023101725.1 Atherinomorus stipes | reverse complement strand
GTTATTGGCAGGGCTGGACAGGGACAAAAAATCAGCCCGGGCATTTTGAAGTGAGACTGGCCCACCAGATATCGATGGAACGACGCTGACGCCTCTGAATGAAAACAAGGGCTTATACACTGTCTTGTTTGGATGTACTTGTCTAATGTAGCCTACTTGTCTAATAAACTTAAACCTAAACCTTCCTCCCTACATCTATAGACATATACGTTAGGTAAACAGGTCTCCCTTAAAAAGGAACAATGTCTCAATGGGACTTACCTGTATAAATAAAGGTTAAAAAAAGATAAATAAACCATCCTCCCAGTCTTGTTATTCTATACAGTAGCCTACCAAGTGGTCTGTTAAGTATGAACAAGGTGATAAAAAGCTACAATATAATTAGCAGGCTGTTATAATGGCCAAATTATTGTTTCATAAAAACAAAATGAATCAGGTAAAAAAGGTAACCAATGCACTCTATTTATCATCAGCTACCAAGTCAGTAGGCAGCCCCCTCCCATACTTATACCGTATCCCCCAATTCCAATCTTACTCCAAACAGGCTTGATAAACTGGATGTAGCCTAGATACCAGCAACCTTAAAATCAGTGTTCCTGAACTATACAGCTGTTCATGAACTGCGTAAGCTCTCCATCACAGCATGTGATGATAGTTAAATAATCTAAATATAACAACTGCACACTGTGAAATCACGTTACAATTCCAATCTTCATCGCAGAGTAATATTCCATAAATGACTAAAATACGGAGATTAAAAACAAACAAACCCTCGGGTCAGACCAGTTGTTTTATTTTCTCCTGATGCAACTGTTTCATTTAGTGGGCTTGCTCTAAATATTCTTTTCAAGTTCAGCTCTCAGATAACACGATGACGTTAATAAAACCTAAGGATGACTGGATCCTTTTTACTACTGAGAATTACCGTTAACGACAGTATTCAACTCTGAGCGTGCCTGTGATGTAGGTGACACATCGGCGTAGCAGGAGAAATATTCTAGCTGAATTCCACATTCGCCTCCCTGGTAGATTTATAAAAACGCTGATATCTGTGTCTGACGCAGCTGACGACGATGCACAGCCTCCTTATAACTACTGACTTTCAAAGAGTTAGCAAGCACAACAAAAATGACCTTGACTACACCCAAACTTAGTGTAGTTCATCATTTCTTACCCCCCACAGGGTCTCCCTGTCCACCTGCCGGCGACCCCCGCCTCCGTCACCTGTGGCTTTAAGTTCCTCTATAGCCTCCAGCAAACTTCTGTTATTTGAATAAATGTGGCAGCATCTGTAAGAAGAGCTAGCCTCTTTAATTCCCAATTTTCCCCGTGAAAAATATCCGTGTTTTGCTCTTCCTGTAGTTCTCTCTAGTGATTTATTAATTGATTGATTGACAGTGGTGGCCCAAGATGGAGGGGGGGCATCGGCCCTCAGCTGTAACTGGTCCAGCCCACAATCACTCAGGAATAATAGGCCAACCTACCAGTTTTGTACCAATAGTTATGATGACTTATGCCACTGACTACAAAAAAAGGCCCGGGCTGGCCCAAAATCACCATCGGCCCTCGAGAAAAATGCCCGGTATGCCCGATGGCCAGTCCAACCGTAGTTATTGGCTGCATGTAAATGCAGTGTATATTGATAATGAAGTCACAAAGTTCTGGTTGGCCCCCATAATGACTGAAGTTAGCAGCTGATCTGGAAGCAGTTTTCCCTGCAGAGTCGGTTCTCAGCTGAAACCCAAAGAGTTGCTGTGATCAGATTCTGACTGGAACAGCAACTGAACCGAACAGACTGGGTCATGAAATCAGCCACAACAGCACTAGAACACAGACTTTCTTCACTGGACCGGAGAACCTTTCTGTGGGGCAGCATTGAGGGTCACCACCCACCCCCACCCCCCCAAAAGTGGTGGCTCAGCTCTGAAGCTCCGCCTTTTGTTTGCCATTTGTTTACCTTGCTCAGCCGAGATGCAGAGGAGAGGGACAATGAGCTGGTAGTCAACAGCTCAGCTCGAATGAGATGACGCTCCTTTATCCACTGCCTCCTGAACGCAGCGCACCTCAGAGGCCGGTGATTAAGAGCCCAACAGGCCACCTCAGGCTCAAAGGCACACAGCAGCTGTTCCACTTATCCAATAAAAAAAAAGTGTCCAGGACAATCAGAGCGGGCGGCGTCCTGCTGACATCACACTTCAGTGATCAGTGGAGGGTTGAGCAGAAAGACGGAGCACTCCAACCGACAGACCCTCATCCATTCAGAGGAGGGAGGTGGGGGTCGGCTTGTTAACCCCTCACTCAGGATATTGAGAAGCTTCAAGTGTTGGAGCTTTGTAACGGACCTGGAGTAGAGTCCAGCACATAGACAAAGGAAGGAAAAAAAACCATAAATGTGATGTTCAAAGAGTTTTAATTTCATTTTATTCATTCATTATAGCAGAATGATACAACAGTCCAGTTGGATGAGTGAAGAGGTGAAACAGCGTCATGTCACTATGGCAGATTATAAAGACCTTGTGACTCCACAATAATATATCAAGTAAAATAAAGGACTTTTTGTCACATCTTCCTAGAGGTGGAATGTTTACTCTTTATTGTTAGATTAAAGGGACATTGTGTAACATCTTCTGTTGCTTTCTGGCCAAAATCCATGTCTGTATTTACCTACTCACAAAAAGTTAAGGATATTTGGCTTTTTGTATAATGTCAGAATGAATCTAAAATCCACTACAACCTTTCCAGGTGAACTGAATTAAACTTTCTCTAAACTTTTCAGTGCACATGTACATTGTTTAATGGTTAAATATTTATTCTGCATCATTCTGTTCTCCAAAAACTGAAAGTTGAGTATCCCTAACTTTTTGTGAGTAGTGTATGTATGTGTTATCATTGGTGTATCAAAACCTCCGCAAATAATCTGACACATTCTTCTAAACAAAAGATTTTAGATTTGTTTATGCATATTATAGGTAAGCCGGGCAGTGCCGTGACAGTCTGCCATCTTGGAAGCTGTGGTGAGGGACAACTAGCACCAATATGGAGTAAGAATGTGTTTTTTCTGCGAGCTAGCACACAGTTAATGAGATGCTGGAGATCATCTGGTGCAGCTCACGGAACATGACTACATGATAATGTCATAAAATCTTCAGTCTTCAAACAGATTAGTTAAAGGTATAGTGTGTAAGAATTACTGATATCTAGTGGTAAAGATGGGTATACTGTAGCAATGACTTCTTACACTGTAAAAATGGTTAAAAAAACTGTGTCAAGGGAGTGAGGAATATGGGCTAGAAGAGGGAGGAGATGTGGGTAAGTGGTTGGAGGAAAGGGGGGATAAGGAGGGAGGCGTGTGCTTGTGGCAATCAGGGATGGAACGAGGTAAGGATGGGTGTAGGGGGTTGAAAGGGTGTGAGTGTGTCAGGTCGGAGGGAAGGGTGGGGCAGGGCATGTGTGGGGGGAGCGCATGGGGGTATTGGGGGTATAGGGAGGTGGGGGTGTATGGTGTGGGGTGGGGTGGGGGTGTGTGTGAGGCACAGTCTCAAAAATAGAGGTACGAGAAAGGAACTTTTCTGTACCTGTAGGTACACTTTTTACAAATGTTCTCTCAAAAGTACAAAATTGGGATTTATGAGGCCAGAAGTGTACCTTTAAACTATGAAAAAAGGTCCAAAGTAGTATAAAGTACAAATTTGTACCATTTTAACCCTAAGGGTACCTGCAGCATTGAAAAATGTGTGTGGCTTGTACAATAACAATAATTAGCAGTATATCTAAACAGTAGTATAATTACAGTTATTATATTATGATTTTCATAATAATCACAGTAATCATAGCAATAATTATATTTTATGTGTTTGGCCTATTATTGAATTAGTCAGTCAGTCAGTCATTTTCTGTACCACTTATCCTGTTCTGGGTCACGGGGATTGCTGGAGTCTATCCCAGCGATTATCAGGCAAAAGGCGGGTACACCCTGGACAGGTCAACCGGTCTGTTGCAAGGCCAACACAGAGAGACAGACAACCATTCACGCTCACATTTATACCTAGGGGCAATTTAGAGTGACCAATTAACCTAACATGCATGTCTTTGGATGGTGGGAGGAAGCCGGAGTACCTGGAGAGAACCCATGCACATACATACATACATACAGATATATACACTGCCTGGCCAAAAAAAAAGTCGCCGCCTGGATTTAACTAAGCAAATAGGTACGAGCCTCCTATTGGATAATTACTGCATGGGCGATTATCTTTCAGCTGGCAACAAGTTATTTAACCCCAACTGGTGCAATGACTTGCTTCTCATTTCCTAAACAACTATGTGGAAAGACACATCCGTGGTCTTGGAAAAGATGTTAGTCTGTCTGAGAAGGGTCAAATCATTGGCATCAAGAGGTGAAAACATCTAAGGAGATGCAGAAAATACTTAAACTGGGTTCAGAACGGTCCAACGCATTATGAAAAACTGGAAGGATAGTGGATTCCAAGATGACCGTGCCAGAATTTATCGGGCTCAGATTGTGAAAGATGGTTCAGGGATCATCAGACATCATTTTCACACATGGATTGGCCCCCACAGAGTCCAGACCTGAACCCCATTGAGAATCTTTGGGATGTGCTGTGGTCAGACTCTACAATCATCATCAAGATCTCGATGAAAAATTGATGCAACAGGATGCAAATAAATCTGGTGACATTGCAGAAGCTTCTGGAAACACAGCGAATGCTGCCGCAATCAAAGCTAAAGGCGGTCCAACAAAATGTTAAATGTTTGACCTTTTTTGTTGGTGACTTTTTTTTTTTGGGCCGGGCAGTGTATATATATATATATATATATATACATACTACGGTGGCATGGTATGTACATGTGTGGCCGTGGCCTTCTGTGTGGGAGTTCGCATGTTCTCCCGTGTATGCGTGGGTTCTCTCCGGGTTCTCTTGGCTTCCTCCCACCATCCAAAGACATGCCTGTTAGGTTAATTGATCACTCTAAATTGCCCCTAGGTATGAACGTGAGTGTGAATGGTTGTCTGTCTGTCTGTGTTGGCCCTGCGACAGACTGGCGACCTGTCCATGGTATATATAAAAATAATTATTATATTATTATTAGCATCTTTGATTGTTGTCATACTCTCTATTTTATTCACTTTAATTCATAATTTTTAATTGGTTTAATTGTACTTTCACTGAAACAGCTTGATAAGGTACAAAAATGAACCAGGACCGAAGGGTACAGAAATGTCTTTGAAAAAGAACACCCCCAGATGCCCGGTGGGGTCGGCTGTCTGGTCTTGGTCCGCTGGGGCCTGGGCCCAGGGACCGCGGGCTGCCTCGGCTGTGGCCACCCTCTGGGGGGATGCATGTCCATCCCTTTGGGGGCGTGGCTTGGGTCCGGGCCTCTGGGTGGCTATTGGTGGCCCAGGTCTGGGGCTGTGCGGGCTTCCTCGTCATTGCAGAGACGAGGTTGCATCTGCATGACTGCATCACCATAGAGCACACTTTATTCTGCATGACACTGTGATGCTGATTCCCGTTGCAATGACTAGGTTTTACCTCTCTCTGCGTAGTTCTGCGTGCGTAAAAAAAAAGAAAAAAAAAATTCTGTCAACTTGTCACATATAATTTGCTTAGTTTTTCCTTAAACTCACTTTATTATTTGATTGAAACCATAAATTTTAATTTACTGGAAAGCTACTTTTTTTACATTAAAGCAAATAAAGAAATTGCTTTGGTACAAAGTGTATATGTTATTCATAACAAGGAAACATTTTTTATTTTTTACAACTTAATTTTTCATCTTGGAACAAATTGCGCCAAGTTGTCACATCAAATTTTTAGTTTTTCTCAAACTAAATTTATGATTTGGTTGAAACTATGAATGTTGATTTACTCAAAATATTTTTTGATACATTGAAACAAAGAAAGAAATTGCTTTAATATAAAGTAAAATATAATTAATGACAAAGAAACTTTTTAAAAGTTTGTTTCAACTTAATTTTTCATCTTGGAACAAACTAAACAAATTGTTGAAATTCTGTACATGCTTTTTTTTTTCTCAAGGTAAATTTCTGATTTAAGACAAAGTATAATTTACTTATATCTTACTCAATACATTATTTTTAGTACCAATCTTAAAGGGGACATGTCGCACAAAAATCTCTTTTCAAAGTGTTTGGAGTGTCTCCTGTGGTGTTCTATGCTCTTAACAGACCTAAAATGCCCAAAATAACCACCCAGTGGCTTAATCAGGATCTTAATTACTTTGAAAATAATGTAAGGAATCAGGAGGATTCAAAATCTCTCCAGGTTCAACGTCAAACCCCAGCTTTTACGTCAAAGTTCACTCCCCTGCTGGTCCTCAACCCGCCCTTGTCCAGGTCTGATTCACTGGGCCACGCCTGCAGCAGGTGGACAAACAACACCAGCTTCAGACTCCGGTGTTCTGCTGTCAGTTGTTCTGGAGAGCATGTGTCCTTCCATAAACCCCACTTTCAGAGGTGATACAGCTGTCTGGATTAACTTCATATTTCAGGGTCATGTTCCAAAAAAAGTTGGTAAAAAACAAAAGAACAAAAACAAAACAGAAACTGCCGATCTGCAGCACTTTCTTTATCAACAACCTGGACCAGTTCTGCCAGGACTTTTCAACACATCACACCAAAGAGACTCAGCTCCAGGGACTGTGGATTAATATCAGACCAGGAAAACGTAAGTATTTGGGGAACTATTGTGATATTTTTTTATATGCGTTGAATACCTAATGCTAATGGCTAATATTGATGCTAGGGCCTCTGAAGCTAGGAGAAGTTACTACTCTGAACATCATGTGCACGTCGCGCCTGTGCCTCATTTACTCGGTGAATTTAAGTTAAACCACCAAGTCTGAGTCATGGTGTGTTCAGACCAAGCGCGATTTGGCGTCAAAAATCGCGCCTGACGCCCAAAGCTGGATTTCCAGCGTCTTGACGCCCTGATGCGCGGCGAGAGATGCCGCGCATCTCCTGTCAGAAAAAGTGTCTGTGTCACGATTCGCTCTGATTGGCCGACGCCCCGCGCCAAGACGCCAAAGTTCAGATTTTCCAACTCTGGCGTCTGACGCCCTTGGCGCGTGTAACGCGCGGGCAACGCTCAAAATCTCCAAACTCAAGCGTGAAACGCCCAAAACGCGTCTCGATGCGCGCCGCCTGACGCGCGAAATGCAACACAGGTTTTCCGACGCCTCCCCGACGCACGGCGGCCATTGACTTTGCATGTAAACCTGATGCCCTTAACGCCCAAATCGCGTTTGGTGTGTACGCAGCCTCAGAAAACAAAGTGCAGCTGAGCAGGATGTGTGTTTGAGATTCTCCCACCCAGAAACTTGGCTGTCTGTTAGCTGGTTAGCAGTACCGGTTTTACCCAATACGCACACTATGCATGTTGCGTAGGGCCCCGCAGACTAATATGGGCCCCATGAAAGGATTAGAAAAAACCCCCAAAAAACCAAAAGAAAAAAAAAACGTTAACGGGATATGGGATATGAGATATAAGATATGAGAAAAAAGAGAAAGAAAGAACATGAGAATGAATTCTAACTTTACAGAAAAATAAAAAAACACTTAATTAGATTTATACAACATTATATGCAGATATAATTAACTTGCTTTTGAATGTACTATTTTATACATGTATATCTCTCATATATCTGCCTGCTAGTTTTGTATTTTTTAAAATATTTTTTTTAATATTTGTTAGTTTTGTATGTGTTAGTTTTATTATTTTTACAAAGTTAAAATATTCTGGTATCTGCATGATGTCGGAATGAATGCCAAGGGCTGTTGTGAATGTACAGTGGCCATTGGTTGACAAAATTCTCCCAGACATAAAGATGATTTCATTTGTGAGTGGATCTGATCCAGTGGTCTCAGGTGTAGCTATGACTGTACTACAGGTAACTACTTTCAATGTCTTTTAAAGACACAAAACGTAACTTTTGGACCTTAAAATATGCGTTTCTGACTTGTTTTGATGGAGCACCAACATTCATTATGCGCATTTTCGAGCCGTCACTGCCCAGAAGCGTCCCGGGGCTCAGAAACAGCAGCATGTAAGATTCCCATCCGGGACGCAACTATGACGTTGCAGCTGACTACTGGTTGCAGCACTGCGTCACTCACGAGCAAATGGATGTAAACCAGGTATCAACACTGCAGGTGTTTTGAACGCGCATCATGTCGGATTCGGTAAAGAAACACAAGGAAACATTACCGGAGGAAGAGAGGAAAAGAAAGCAAGGAAGGGACAGAACAAGAGTCAAGATAAGACTGTCTTTTACTGGCTGGAGTTTGCTCACAGCACAGGAAGGCTACTATACAAGATGGATGCTAGTTTGGCCGCCGATAGGAAACCGCTAAAAGTTCTGTTGTGTGTCTTTAAGCGTAGACCGTTAATAGAGAAAGACGAACCTTCCGCTGATGTGACCCATTGGTTTCTGAAGAGCTAAAAGTGAAGCCAGTTGGGCGTGTCCCACGTTGCCATCTTGCCGTGTCACGTGTGTCACTCCTGGGAAAAAACTGAAATGGGCAAAGGCAATGCTGCTCCAAGACGTGGGACAAATTATTGACAGCTGATGTACTCTGGGCTAAATGCTAACGGAGCTAACTCGAAAAAAATAACAGAAGCTAAGCGGCGGGGTAAAGATAAGACTTGTTTAGACAATACAGCCTCACCTCACAATACAGAGTCCATTTAGGGACAATGTAGTAAAAGTAGTAGCAAAATATGGCAGCCTCCATGTATGTGGACCCCCAGCAAGTACATGTAAATGCTCATTCTAAGAAAATAAACCCATAACAGTTATCTCTAGTGGAAGCAACTACACATAGACACAGACTTTTCAATTACACATTACATTTTTCTGCCATTGACCTTTGATTTTGTTACCCACTGCACCTTTAAAAGGTCACTGTGTAACTTTTGGCCAATAGGGGCCCTAAACTTGTAACTCGCACAGGCCAGACAACTGTCGCAAAATGAAACAGTTTCTATCCGTGTTTTGGAATCGTGTTTGCAGACCACTTTGATCAGCTGATAGTGAGCCATGAAACAAAGCACTCCGGGTCACATGAGAGACGGACCAGCTCCCTTAACGTTACAATGTCTGGTTTTTGAGGAGGGCAGCTCTCCATGGAACACCAACATGTGTTAAGTGCTGTATAGTGACCCAAGAAATAATTTATTATTACTCACTTTAGGCTGATGTTTGGGCCAAAAGTTACACAGTATCCCTTTAATCTTTCCTGGTGAGCATTGGCAAGGTTTGAATTAGGGGAGGCTAAGGGGAACTCCCTCTCATGAAAAGCAGAGGAGCTCCCATTGAGACATCCAGGTGATCTTTTTTAGGTAGAGCCAAGCAGCAACCTCCGGTGGCCAACTATTAAGCGACCCAGAAGAAGAAAATAGCTCATTTGTAGTTCTCCTTCATCCACTAGGGGCTGGCTGCAAAACAGAGGAAATCCCCACAGACTCCCCATGTTAAAAACGCCAACTTCACAGCAGAAATAAACATGTTTACGGCCTGGTTAAAAAAAAATCATTTTAGGTTTAATAGGTCAGGTTTTTTACCTTCGAGTCAACTGAAGGGGGGGGGGGGGGGATTTTTTTTTATAACTCATCTGTTTAGATGTTATTTAATCTTTAAATTACACATAATTAGGGGCGTGTCCTTTTGATTGACAGGCAGCAGACCAGATGTCGGCCTGCTGACTGGTGGCTCCTAGTAAGCTCCTTGTTTGCTCTCAGTAAGGTCTCAGTAGCAGAGTAGCACAACAGCTGTTTTTAGTCAGCTAATAGTAGTCAAAGCATGTCTTGCCTTTAACCCACTGCTTAGGAGGCTAATCTTCATCATCTCCTGTTAGTTTCGAGTTAGCTTGGTTAGCGTTTAGCGCAGAGTATATCAGCTGTCAATCATTTGCTCCAAGACTACACTTTCCCCATTTTAGTATTTTCCAGGAGTGACAACAGATGGCGAGATGGCGAGATGGCGACGATGGCGACGATGGTGATAATGGGACATGCCCAACTAGCTTCATTATTAGTTCTTCAGAAACCAATGGATCATGTGAGCGGAAGGTTCATCCCCTTTTTTTACAGTCTGTGGTTAGAGCCCTAAAAAGAGTCCACTTTCAGCTTACATCTAATTTTTCAAAAAGGTTCCTGATGTTTCTTAAAGGGACTTGAGGCAAGATTAAGAAACGAAACTCGCGACTGCCGCGACTGGCTCTTCAGGTAATTGCAGCCATGAGCCAAGCCGTCACGGGACCGTGCACAAACTGAAGCTATAATGTTGTTTACTACGCTTTTTCTTCAAAGTTACACTTTTTAGTGTCTTTCAGTTGATCTGGATCGTTTGCTGACGGCAGAATAATCCATAACTATCGCTTACAGTGTTTGAATTTAACGCGACGTCTTCTTCCTGTATCAAAACTGCGGATGTAGCGTCATTTGACGCCACGTCTGCAGGGCAGAGCGGGAAATTCGGACACCGAATTGCAGCGCATTTTGCAGCACACAGCCTGTTCAAGGCAACGGAGAGAAACGTGGGTGGAAACGTTCTTTTTGGTATTTAGCGCTTCATCACCCATTAGTATTAAAAAAAGGGACATTCATGTTTGTTTGTTTTTTAAATTCCTGCCTCTAGTCTCTTTAAAAGAATAAAATTACTTGAGCATTACAGCATGTGTGTTTATCCATTCACTTCAACTTAATTAAATCTTCCAAACAGCGCAGGTGTTTGGGTTTGTTTCCGTCAGCACTGTGGACAGCAGCATTGTTTACTTGTTTTGTGCTGTCAGGGTTGCTATAACAATCACTTGATATGCATTTTTTGTGGTTGTTAAAGAATCTTAGTTCTTAGTTAAATATTCCTGATTTGTTCTTTGTTTATATTGTTAGGTAGATTGTTATTTCCCAGCTGCCCTTGAATGCAGCATGGCTCTGAAGCCGTACATCTCTCTCTAAAGTTTATTTTGCCTTTCTCAGTTATGACCGGTTTACATGGCCCCATCTTCCTAATCTAGTGTTTCTTACCTTTTCCACAACTGAGAGTAAATGTCATTTTTCTGCAGTTGTATTCATTACTATAATTTGAACTCTGTTATATTTTTATTCGTGCACACCACAACTCTGCAAGAAAATAAAAAATACCACAAAAATAAAAGTGAAAGGGGCATTCTGTGTATTTGAATCCCATACTTGAAGCTCTCAACTACTAGCACACTGGAGATCTCTGTTTTAGCCGTAATAATAAAATGTTTTTGGGCAGTACTCATATTTTTGACCATGCTACATGCACTTATACTGTACATATGCATGTGCAAGCAGCTTGCAAAGTCATGATGCACGCCTGAAAATAAGGCTCCCCCAAAGCCCTGGTGTAATTTGAATCCTGAGCATAGGCATGCAGAGAAAGGCTAACTAACGTAGAAACTAATTCATCTTTCTTTTCAGCAATTTCATGTTGCCTCAGTCTGTTAGTTGATGCTATGATAGACAGGGTGACATGTTGTAGCCTAGTTGTCAGGTTCAGAACGTTTCTGTGTTCTGTCATGGCAGAAAAGAGGACAATTAATCAGCCAGGCAAGTCGAGATTTTTAAGCTGTTTTATTATCAAAAAATATTTATCTATGCAGTACATAAATACTAAATTAATTCAAGAGGAGATGTTTGAGAAAAGAAGTTGTTGCAGTTGTAGTGATAGCTCATTACAATCAGAGAGACTGGTCCAGAAGATTCATGAATGTGGTGTCGGTGTGAAGTTCCGGAGGGACTCTGAGCTTCATGTCAGAGCAGGCAGATTTGATTTCAAGGTCATTTCTGGAGGCCGGCCTCTTGGCAGGCCACACGCGGGTCCATGAAGGTCTTTGGGCCGAATTTATCAAGATCCAATTTGTGTGTAGTAATTTTCCCTCAGCAATCTGGAATTTTGCGCGAGGAGCTGAACCATGGCGTGCGGGTGATTTACAAAGAAAGACCGCGCAAATGACAGCGGGTGCGAACGTGTGGGAAACGTCCCAATATAAATAAGGGTTTTGCATGTGGCAAATTGCGAGATACGACAGCGCAAAAGGAAATACAACCCACAAAGGGCGATATAAGTGAAGGAGGGAGATGAAAATATTTAAATTAAGTATGATAAATACAAAAATTTAAATACAACAGTTGTCTGTGCAGAATCGCAGAAATGGCCAGTTTATGAGGACTTGGAGTTGCTGAACAAATGAAAGTGTCTGCTTCTCCGACATGGTCTCTATTTTGTCCGAGGTGCGCAGTTTGGCACAGTGCCAATGGCTTCAGAGGCTCACGCTGCCAAATGACTGTGATCCTGTCCAGTCGCTAAACTCCAAAAGCTAAAAAGCTAAAATTTACATTTTTTCCTCCCATCAAACGCACAATTGAGTGTAAATACCCCGTATTGCATATTCATAGCAACAGAAGTGCAATATTGATAAGAGGCGCTATTTAGGATGTTTGAAAGACCGAACCTTTTTAGCATGAGGTTAAAGGTGCCATGACATTAAAATTTTACTTTTCTGGGGTTTTGGGGGTATAATATGATCTGTTGTGCACTGATGAGGCCATGTGAATGTCCAGAGTGAGAATCAAAGTTCCTGTTCATAGTCAGTCAGCTTTGTCTATCTGTTCAGAAACGGTTGAATCAGACAGCAGCTTATCTTTTTACATAGTTCTATCATTCTACATAATTCATTTGCTCCAATTAGAGCACACTATCTCCCCCTCTCTCCTAACGGTCTGTTCACCCTCCGCTTTGCTCCCCACTCCCCTCTCCCTCGCTGATTCAACTGTGTGACTGGAGCTGAGGGAGGTGACCATAACCTTGTCATTACCTGTAAGTTTATTCGTTTTCTAAATGCTGTCTTGTCTGATAAACATAGCTCACTTCCTGAAGTGCGCATGTTGCTAACAGATAGCCTTTAGCAAAGTCCCACCGCTAGGGCAGCTTGACCTAGTTTCTCTTAATAAGGTTATAGCCAAATAAGGTGTAGCCAATCAAAATGAAGTCAACTTGGTCTCCGGGTAAAGCTCCATATCATTACCGCACCCAACTATTTTAGTGAAGAACGGAGGTCTGGTGTTTCAAACCAATACCCCGCTGTAAAAGATTATGCTTTTTTCTTTGGAGATTTGACGTATGCAGCAATGCCAACAACATGAACTAGTTTTTACTGCTATGTCATTACTCCTTTAATATATCAGTTTGTACATTTTGATTTTTTTACGTTTTATACACGCAAACCTTTGATAGATCCGGATTGTCTTCAGCAATGTGCTTGTTATCAGATGAGCCAGTGATTGCTGGCACCATTTACCCAGATAATGAATGTCTGATGATATATTAATGATATTGTTTATCATAACTGTACCCCTGATATTGACAGTGTCATTGGACATGCCAGAAGTTCTGCAACCTGTCAATCAATAAATGCAATTTGATGACTTAAACATAAACAGCTTCATGTTTAAATATATTGTAGACTTTTTGTTGTTTAAAGCCACATCCAAAGAAGAAAGAACACAAACTTCTGGATGTCCACCATTCTCATTTGTTTCTGTGTAGTGTTTTTCTTCCTCAAGGTTCAAGGAAGGCGTTGCAACGCTATGACATCACAGTGTTACATAGCTGATGCATCGGTCGCCATCCGATGGATATTCCGCCTGCCAGGTAAGGGTTCGACTGGCTGTGGAAACTCCGAGAGATCAGGATTTATGGCACCAAACCATCCCATCCTGACCCTTCTGTGGAACCTGGGCTTATGAGGAGTTTTCTGTTCATTATTGGGGGATTATTCTTCATCCAGTTCCCCTCTTACATGTGGTGAAGCTCAAGGATCCATTTTGGGGCCAATGCTTTTTCATTTGTATTTACTACTTTTTCAGAAAACAATATTAATTTATATGGTTTTGCCGACAACATTCAGCTTACTCAACAATGAAACCAGGCAGTAAAAATTTGTTAGAACCATTATTCATTTGGACCAACAGGTCCAACTCTGTACAGGATGATTGGTATAATATGCATTAAACCCTTGTACTGTCCTATCTTCGAGTCCCAATCTAATCATGATTAAGACTGTTGTTGTTTAAAGCCACATGCCAAGACGAAAGAACACAAACTGCTGGATGTCCACCTTTCTCCTCCTTTGTTTCTGCTCGTCTACCATTTGGCTGTGGAAACTCGACATAGCTCAGGGTTTACCGCACCAGACTGTCATCACCTGATAGGCATTCTGGGCTCATTTTCTGCTCCTGCAGTCCTACATTTGGGCGTCATGGGCAGGTCAGCGCTGGTGTAAAGGTCTGCTTTTTCCAGCTCAGGGTTACTGCTAAGGGGAAGCCGCACCTGCCTCTTGAGGACTTGGAGAAAATTTTTCATGTTTTCGTCAAGTTTTTGTCATGTTTTGGACAAGTCATCTCACAGATAGTCAGAACTGCTCAACTGCATCTTGTCTTTTAACTGGTATAAAAACGCATGAATGCACAACTTAGACCTCTTCACTGAGTCTTTGATTTTAAGGTTTTATGGTTGACTATTTAATTTTGAAATGGAGTGGCTTCACCTTACTTTGCAGATCTGAATGTCTGCATCGTTCGTAGAGTACTGTGGTCAACCAACCAGTTTCTCTGGGATGTTTCAGATTAACACTTAGAGGTGAGGTTTAGCCGTAGCTGCTCTGAATCGTGGACCAGTTTGCCTCCTGGCTCTATATGCGCCAGTCAGGCTGGTGACATGTTTAAGTCTCTGGAGGGGAGTGTCTCTGCCAGCTGCATGGCAAAATGAAAGTCCCACCCCCTTCCTGCTCAGGGCCACAAAGGATGAAAGCACGAGTCCTGCTGGGTGGCACCAGCTCCAGGTGACCACAGCAACCTGACCAGCTCACTGAGCTGCTCCCTAATGTGTAAAACCATCTCCTGGTGTTGTATAGAGCCCATTTAAAGCAGGTTCCCAAGGAGCTGGGGGGGACGGGGGGCTGCTCTGGTCTTTCTCATGTTTTTAACCCGACCACATAATCTCAGCCTTGGAGCGTCAACACAATGGAGCTGGTTTGAAGGTGGCACCACAGAGGCCGGGCTCTAACTAGCGGTTTGAGCTGTGCGGGTCTAATAATAATACGGCAGGCTCGAGTTACATATCGGGGCTGAATGGGGGTCGCCTCGCAGGACTTCTCAGACCTGCTCTTTATTTCGTCTGCGTTTTCAGGTCCAATTAGTGACTCTGAGAGGCTTGGGCTGCAGGACAGAGGAGGAAACCTGCTGATCACAAAGAGGTCTGCATCCCCGCTCACAGGTTTTTCTTAACTCCCTGTTCAGGAAGAACTCACCTGGTCATTAACACCACCTGGAAATGAGACTGTATGACAAGAGAAGCTGGTTCTGGTTCTGTAGATTAAGCCCACTGCAGAGACTCTAACCTGGTGCAATCTAGAATGATATTTTTATGTTTCTGACGCCAATCAGAACCCATATTTTCACAGGAACTGGTACCACAATCTATTAGAACCAGAACCAGGAACTGTTACTGATCAGGGATATTTTACCATCAATGAAAACAGCTCATGGTTTATGTGAAAATGTGAAAAAGAATTTTGAATCAGTTTGGACAAGAATAGAAAAATGTAAACAAAGAACATTATTGTAAACAAACATGACTTGAGTTTGTTTTGCAGTTTGGAAAGAACATATGATTTTTTTTTTTTTTTATTGATTCAGTTCATAATAATCAATGTTTGGAAGAAAGTTCTTCTGTCCTACCAAAATAGCCTGTTCCTGAAGTCCTCCTACTGTACATGGTCCAGTCTTTTTTTCCTTCACTTAAGGACACAGATTTGCATTAAATGGCATTTATTAAATTTGATTAGTATTATATTATGGTGTTTACCAGACCTTTACATAATACTTTACAGTTTTAAAAAGACATTTTTTGTTTGGTACAGATCTCTGCAAAAACAAACATACAAAAAAACAAAACAAAAGAAAAAGATAACCCTAATAATTTTAATGAGTTTTCTTTTCATGTAATAATGAACTTTCCTTCTAATATCAAAAATTCTGTATTATTACAATAAGTTGAAATGATCACATCTAGACTTTTTCAAAATATGCTTGTTAGCAAAATGAATAGGTGCCCGCTACAGTTTTAGTAGAATAGATAGAAACAAATTAAATAAATAAACAAGTTAAATATGATTAAAAAGTAAAAAAAAAAGCATTATTATACGTGTGTAGAAGTGAAATACTGTATGTGTAAAAAAAACCACCATCCATCCATCCATCCATCCATCCATCCATCCATCCATCCATCCATCCATCCATCCATCCATCCTCTACTACTTATTCCAGGTCAGGAAACTGAGCCAAACTGGGTCTATAAAAGACCAGTAACCACACTGGAGGGAAACAAACCACTCATCTCCGTGTTTATGTTGTAAATGAGGGGTACATTAGAAGACGAAGTGTCTCGTTGATCTTCTCCTGCCGTCTCTTTCACATTCGTGTCGGTCAGACATCCTGCTGAGGAAGTGAAGCTGTTGAATGTCAGAACTTCTTCTTCCTCAACAAACCTGCAGAGAAACAACAAAACTGACTTTACTTTGATTCTGAGGGATCTGATCATCATGGATTTTCTGTCAGAGTGCTGCTGACTTCAGCAGATGTGACCAAACAGAAGGACAGTTTAATCTTTGCACAGGGAGGTTTTAGACAACTGTTACATGGAGCTCTCACTCTGATGCACATGTAAAATCTCAAACTTGGGCTCAAGCTGACTTCTGCTGCTGAACATGAAGACTTATTCAATATGTCTGAGCTGAAACAACTTGTGTAACTTGTTTAGCTTGAAAATATCTCTGAAAAAGTTTAGTTGTATGTTGCTCCAACTTAATATTACAACTTTGATTCATCCACCTAACCATGTAGCAACAACAAAATTAATTTAGTTGAGTTCAGTCCAAGATGCTCATCTGGATGTCTTACTTTTTTTTTTTTTTTTAGGTTTTCTGTACTCATTCTTGAGTTGTTAAGTCCATCAATCCATAGACGTCTATTCTAATGCAGGGTTGCAGGTGGCTTGAGCCTATCTCAGCGGCTAGGAGGCAACAGACAGGTTACACCTGGATGGGTCACCTGCCATCACAGGGAGACAAGCAACCACTCACTCTCACTCCTCCGGAGAATTTAAAGTGAACAATTGACTATTTGGATTATGAGAGGAAGCTTGAGAGAACCCACGCTTGCACAGGGAGAACATGCAAACTCCAAGCAGAAAGGCTCGGCCCGAACCCCTCCCCCCAGTTGAGACTGGAACCTGGAACGTTCTAGGAAGCACTGCCAAGGAAGTCTGTGTTTAAGATTTTTATCACCCTTTTTCCCGCCCCGGGGGGCCTTCCAAAATCATCTTATTTATAAATAACAATTAAAAATTTCTATTCAACCTTTTGCACATTGAAATTACAAAAATGTCCAATATATGTTCATAGCCCAAATGCCAAATGTTTGTATACAGAAAAAGAACTTTAAAATAATATAAACCACACACCCTAATACACACAAGAACTCCTGAATACGTGATCATTGAGGGACCCAGTAAAAAAAATAAACACATTCATTTATCTTGTACTAAAAAAGAGAAAACAAACAAATTTGATTGTGCAAAAAGACAATAAAGTGACATAGACAGACAAAATAATATATATATATATATATATATATATATATATATATGTGTTTGTATGGGTGCACTGTTATATTCTAATGAGTTGGCTTTACTAACAAAAAATATGCAAACTTTCTTCCTAAAAAAAAAAGTAGTCAGTAATAGGAGTGAATAAGTAGAATAAACTAAAATGGTTTGTAGAACTTTTCTGAACTTAATAACTTTGATTAAGCTGTAAGTGAATGATGCTGGGTAAGAAACGTGATGTGATTAATTTCACATGAATTAGAAGAGATGTTTCACACTATCTTTATTTTATTTTTGCCAACAGGATGACTTCAAGTTCATCTTATTTAAAGTAATTGATGAACTCAACACTGTTTCTACTGTGTAGCATGAACTTTGTACAGATGGGTTTTAGCTAATCTGACGTCAGACCACAGACGTCTCTGTCGTGGTGCAGCAGCTGCTGGATAGTAGGTGGTAAATACAGGAATAAATAAACAAATGGAGAGCAGTCACATGACACTACCAACATTATTTATAAATCCCTCATTTGTGAATTATCTCCATGAGAATTGAACTGCATTGTGGGAAACCTGCTCCCTCACCATCCCTAATTTCCCTGTACTCATTTTAATCAAGCTGATTCAACTTAAGTAAATTAAATTCTCTAACATGTTGCCCTCCAAAGTTCTTACAACTTATTTAAAATAAGTATTACTAACAACTAAGTTAAAATTTAGTTCTGCCTACTAGATAGATTCTATTAAAACCAATGTAATTTATACATACATATACATTATATATATATATATATATATATATATATATATAGTTAGTAATTACAATGTAAATGGGGGTTATAAGAGCAGTTTCAGTGAACATCAGTGTGGATACTTGTGTCTATGTGTATGTGAATTGTGTTTTAGAAGTAAAGATTGATTAAAAGCACAGTATCTCAACAATTAAAGAAGTGAAATACTTTCATTTATTTATTTATCTATTTTCTATGGGGCTTCTTTGTTCTGCCAAGCTGCTAGTTTGCTGTTTCAGAGACATTTAGTTGCATGTTCTCACCTCGTGTTGATGAGAGCTGCTTTTCTGTTTGAAAAAAAATGATCTTCACTATTAGGAGCTGTATCTTGGTATCAAAAGAAAGCTGAGATGTGGTATTACTACAGATGTGTCAGAATCAAGATGTGTTACCCTTTCAGATTAATTCAGCTTAAACACAGAAAACATAAATCTTTATCTCCTATGAGAAAACCACATGGCTTTCATTGAAAATCAGAGGTTAGCAGCACAGTTTAGGGATTAATAATGTCTGAGGAGAAAATGTGCTAGAAAAGAGTGAACCTGAGCAGTATTCAGCCGAAGGCCCGGTGTTGATGAAGGACACCACCCCCCCCCCCACCCCCACCCCCGGCTGTGATGGCAGAATTCGCAATTACAGATGATTTCCAGCTCCAAGTGGAACTAATGTGATAAAATCTTAGAAAAAGACACTTGGGACAAAGACAGAGAGATGTTGCCGGGGGCAGAAAGGGTTTGTTGGGGGCTCAGCCAAGGCAACAAGTTCCTTTTCTCAGGGTTTTGGGGGTGGGGGTGGGGGGCTAATGGGATTTTCCAAGGAGCTTTGCCAGATCTCCTGCCTGCCCATTCAGGATCAGCCTTTTGGCTGCCAGGCGGCACACTTCAGCCCCCTGGTGGCCTCATGTCAGCCCCCCTCCCATCATTCAGCTGAGACCCCCATCCCACCCCAGTCTGATGGACTGCAGGCAGCAGATGAGCCAGGTGTCAGAGGTGAAAGCCTCAGGTGTCTGAGCTGATCTGGGATCTGTTGGTTTTTCCTCAGACTAGAAGCAGCCAATCAAAGGCCGTGGTTCAGAGGAGCAGAGCATCACTCTAACTTCTAACAATCATATCAAAGTGACCCATTACAGCTGGAAGGGTCTCCTCTGCTTCTGCTGCACATCAAGAATCATCTTTCTGTCAGCACCCGTCTCAATGAGGAGAGTTCAGCTCATCTTTTACAGGACTGACTTATTCACCGAATGCAACAGCTGATTTGAGGCTGGAAAATGAATTTTTTTTATAGATGCAGGATGGATGAAAAGCTGATCGACATGCTTTCATGACAACAGTTCTGCAGAAACTGATTTTAGTCATCTATCTGTCAAGCAACTCCAGATTTCATGTCTACACAGAAACAATGGCCAGACGGAGGGTTTCTCTGAAGGACACATTATAGGAACCAGGACAAGCTGAATCTACAGAGACCAGTTTATCCTTCCAGTAGAGAAACTTGTAGGAAACAGATGGAAATCTGGACCATCATGTTCTGGTCAAACAGTTTGTTTTCTCAGCAACCTTCCTCACTGACTGGAATGACCTGGAAGTACCTGAGCAGCTGCTAGAGCTGGGGAAAGGATGTTTGATTGATGCATATCTTCTCCTCAAGGAAACACTGGAGCTTCCCTTATTGAATAAAAGAGATAAACCCACCCCACGATTCATTTCAGAGAGATGCTGAAGACGATGCTGATCTAGTTGTGCTAACTGTACTTCACCAAAGTGGCACAGTATAAATCAAAGCAACGCATGAATTGAAGCAGGTGATAAATAAATTGAAGTAGCAAATGAATTGGAGCAGATACATTTTTGATGGAGCAGGAGATAAATGAATCGGAGTAGCAGATAAATGAAAAGGAGCAGAAAAAATAATTTGATAATGAGATAAATAAATTGGATCAACAGATCAACTGAAACAAATGAATCAAAGCAGCAGATAAATGAATCTGAGTATAAATGAATTGGAGTGGGGGATTAATGAATTAGATCAGCAGATGAATCGGAGCAGCAGATAAATTGGGGCAGATAAATTATAACTGAACAGGACATGAATGCATTGGAGAAGTGATAAATTAATTGAAACAGCGGATAAATAAATCTGAGCAGAGATAACTGAATCAGAGCAGCAGATAAATCAGGGCAGGTAGATTTTAACTGAACAGATAACTTAATAAGAGGAGCAGCATGGGAAAAAAAGTAGGAATATAAGAAATCTGAGCAAAAATGATTGAATCAAAGCAGAGATTAATCAAATGGATCAGTAGATAAATTGTCGAAGGAGATAAATCGGGGCAGAAATTTCAATAGAACAAATAAATTAATTCAAGGACCTGCAAATAAATGAATAGAGACCAAAAATAGATCAGTTGGATTGTGGGATAATTAACTGGATCAACAGTTGAATTATAGCAGAGAGAAATAAAGTAGAAGCAGGCATTAAATTAATCAGAGCAACAGATGAGATAATCTGAGCAGAAAACCTAATCTGAGCAAAGTAAATGAATTGGATCAGCAGATATAAATTGGAGCAGGGACAAATAAAATAAAGGAGCAGATAAATTAATCAGAGCCACAGAAAAATTATTCAGAGCAGAGATTACTGAATAGGGGCAGCAGATAAATGAATATAAGCAGGAGATAGATTAACTGATCAGCATATGGATGGGAGTGGAGATAGAGTTATCAGAACTACAGGTGAATTAATGAATGAATTGAAGGAGATAAATTAATTGAATTAGTGAATAGGCTAAATGAACCAGAGCAGCGGATTATTGGTTTACAGCAGCAGATGAATGAATTGGAGAAGCAAAAAATTGAATTGGAGGTACATTAATCAGAGCAGCAGCTGAATGAATCGGAGTGGCTAAGTGGCAGAGATTTATTGATTAAGCAGAAATGAATAAATAAATAGAAGAATTGAAATAAATTAATAAATTGGGGCTGCAGTTAAACGAATTGGAGCAACAGATAAATGAATAAAAGCAAAGGAAAGTCGAACTGAAGCAACAGAAAAATGAATCGGAGCAAAAGTAAATCAGCCTTGAGGTTTCAGCTTCATCCCGGCTGAAAGACGATCCTCTCAACAGTCGCTGCAGGTCAGAGCAGCATGACCACTGCCAGTTGTCGGGTTGACCTCTGACCTCTGTTGGGGAGGGGGGAGGGGGGAGGACCGCTCTCTATTGTTGCAGAAGCACATACAGTTTACTGCGTGGATGAACACAGTCCTTAAAGAGCAGGTTTTGTTTCAGGCTCAGAGGCACTTCAGCAGCAGCTTAGGAGGAAAACCTGGTGTTTGGAGACAGTTAATGATCAGTGAGGTGGAGCTGAGTGATCGATTCATTTCTGTGTACAAACTTTCATTAAACATGTTTGAAGGTTTCAGCCTGAACACCTGTTTGGGGATCTGAGTGACAGCTTGTTTTCCACCTGAGTCCTGCGCAGGTCCGTCACTGTGTCGGCTGTGTGCTGCCTTCAGGTACCTGAAATCTGACCTCTGAACTGCAGCGGGAAATAGGTTGAAATCTCCCTGAGGAGGGGTGGGGGGCACGGCGGCAGGTCGTCCTGTCAGAGGGCTGAGGTGGATTCTGTTTTTGATGTCCACAGTGACCTCTGTGTCGGTACCCTCCTCCACCTCGTCACCCTGACCTCCAGGACACTTTGTAGCTGCGCTCTTTTATAGCAGAGAAGAACAGAGTCAGTGTAGGAGAGGAAGCGGGCAGATGTCACATGATGTCATACTGCAATGTCTGTGCTGAGTTCAATGTCTGTAAAGGCCAGTGCTGTTTCTACACAGGCACATTTACATGGAGACTTTTTTCCCTTTCTGAAGTCATTCTGATTAAGGATTTCAGTGCAGCTGTTTACATGGGAACTAATTCATTCTGATCTGGTGTGTGCATGCGCCAACATTTACTCCCAAAATGATGTTACATCACGTTATTTATTAGGGACGGAGGTCTACAAACTGATCATCATGGTTGTTGTGGTTTCTGCAGGACTTTAATCCAGCAGCAGCTGATGCTCATGTGCTTATGCACTCCTACTGCAAACAACCAAGAGAAAAAGGCCTAGAGACAGAGTTTAAATTAAAAACAAACTTTCTGTCGCTGTCCAGGGAATTACGTTATTCACTGTCATCTGTTAAAGTGAGGAAATGTCACTCATTGCCAGTTACATCTTGTCGAAGCATGCGCTATAAGAATGCAACCTCACAACTTTCTGATTCAGCGTTTACATGATGCCATGTTCCGTTTGGGAAAAGGAATTATCATTCGGTTACCCCCGTGAAACCGAATGATAATTCACTTGGTTTGGCACTTTTCAAGAGGTGTTTACATGGATCATTTTCTTTGCGATCGAGTTTTTGAACCAAAAGCTATAACTATATTTGGGTCCATGTAAACACAGCAACTGTAAAATCTAATTAGCTGGCTTTACTTAAAACTATTACGCAAAGCTGCTGCTTTAGAAAAATTAGTTTTTTTACAATGAGACTTAGTACAATCAACTAGAACGGTTTAAGCTTGTAGAACTTTTTTTTTTTTTTTTAAAGGATTTTTGGGCACTAGTGGCCTTTATGCGACAGTGTATAGCGACAGGAAAGGGGCAGAGAGAGTGGGGTGTGACATGCAGCAAAGGGACCTGGATCTGGGAATCGAACCGGGGCCGACTGCGTTGAGGAACTGTAGCCTCTGTTCATGGGGCGGCTGCTGAACCAACTGAGCTAATCACCACCCCTGTAGAACTTTTTTGATCTTCATAAATCAACAATGGGATAAATTAACAATGGAATATAAATATCAAGTCTTGTAAAAGTGGTTGATGTTCTATTTAGACAGATATTTGGCATACAGGGAGTGCAGAATTATTAGGCAAATAAGTATTTTGACCACATCATCTTCTTAATGGATGTTGTCTTACTCCAAGCTGTATAGGCCCAAAGCCTACTACCAATTAAGCATATCAGGTGATGTGCATCTCTGTAATGAGAAGGGGTGTGGTCTAATGACATCAACACCCTATATTAGGTTTATTAGGCAAACATAATTATTAGCCAACTTCCTTTCCTTTGGGAAAATGGGTCAGAAGAGGGACTTGGCAGGCTCAGAAAAGTCAAAAATAGTGATATCTTACAGAGGGATGCAGCACTCTTAAAATTGCCAAGCTTCTAAAGCGTGATCATCAACCAATCAAGCGTTTCATTCAAAATAGTCAACAGAGTTGCAAGAAACGTGGAAAAACCAAGGCAGAAAATAACTGCCCATGAGCTGAGAAAAGTCAAGTGTGCAGCTGCCAAGATGCCACTTGCCAGCAGTTTTGCCATATTTCAGAGCTGCAACATCACTGAGTGCCCAAAAGCACAAGGTGTGCAATACTCAGAGACATGGCCAAGGTAAGAAAGGCTGAAAAATGATCCCTACTGAACAAGACACACAAGCTGAAACGTCAAGACTGGGCCAAGAAATATCTCATGACTGTAGTGTATGTGTAGTTGTAACTACTTTCGGCTGCAGGATATCATGTACGTGATTCATTTGTGTTTCTGACGTAATGATTTTTACTTTCTGGTCAAAACATTGCTCTCATCAAAGGGTACTGTATTTGGGGAAAGTTGGGAAGATTCCAAGGGCCCTTGACAGGAGGTGTCTCATTCCAAGTACCCCCGCCTGCGGCTTGCAGGAGACGGATATTAGGCGGCGTTGGACATCCGATGGGCGTGAACAGTTAGTGAGGTTAGGGTTAGGGCTTAGGGATAGGGGGAAGGGTTATGATAGATGGCTTAAAACGGTACTGTGGCCGGTGTCAGACGTCCGACCCCGCCTAATGTCCGACTCCGCCTCGTCCTCCAAGCCACAGGCGGGACCTTCTCTCTCATTCAGAGTGTGCACACTGCGGAGTGCGCAGACATATATCGTACTGGGATGGGATACTCTGGTTCTCGAGGGCTGGCATCCCGCAGGTCTTTGGAGTTTCCTGGCTGCAACACACCTGACTCCAATTAATGGGTAATTGTGCAGAACTTAACATCCCTAACGTTAGCTTAACCCTCATAGCTCCATAAGAAAAAGTTACGTTAAGCTTCTTAAGGGCTCTGACTGGCCAATGTCAGTTAATGGCCTGTAAATATTATCTAAAACTGAAAAGTTGCCATTTTCTTTCATGACTGTCATCACAGACTTCTGGTCTCACCATTAACAGCAAAAAGTCAATGAGTTTTAACATTTTAACCCTTCAAATTCCACTTTACATACACAGTGCTACAACTTCCAAAAATTGAAAATGGGGTTAAACTAAATGTGATCAATGCAATTTTTTGTGTGTGTGTGTGTGTATGCAGGATTATCAGAGCCCCAGAGTATTTAAAAAAGGTATAGAAGTGTTTTTTGATGCATCTTTACTTTTTGTGTTACAGTGTTTTTTAAAAAAAAAGCTACGTTAAGCTTCTTAGGGGCACGGACTGACCAATGGCCTGTAAATATTATCTTTTTTTGTCATGGCTGTCATTACTGACTTCTGGCCTAACTATCAATACCAAAAAATCAATGAGTTTCAAAAGTTTAACCCTTTAAGTTCTAGTTTGTACACACAATGGCCATCATTTATCAAACGATCGTAGAAATGATCGCACATCTGATCGTAAAAATGGTCGTACGATTGGACCCATGTGTGATTTATTAAAACGTTCATATCGATCCAATCTTGTTGTACGAACAAAAGAGTCTTGATAAATACCACAGCTGAAATCCATCGTCATTTAAATGTCACGTCCACGGTTACGCCCTTAAAGGTGCCATGACATCAAATTTCACTTTTCTGGGGTTTTGGGTGTATAATATGATCTGTTGTGCACTGATGAGGCCATGTGAATGTCCAGAGTGAGAATCAAAGTTCCTGTTTATGGTCTGTCAGCTTTGTCTCTCTGCTCAGAAACAGTTGAATCAGACAGCAGGCTATCATTCTACGTGGTTCTATCATTCTACGTAATTTAATTGCTCCAATAAGAGCACACTATCAAGTAAACAGCGCCCCCCCCCCCTCTCTCTCTCTCTCCTAACGGTTTATGCACCGTCCGCTCCCCCCCTCCCCCTCCCTGTCTGATTCAGCTTCGTGTATGGAGCTAGTTGTAACTTCTCTGCAGTCAGGTCTGGGTTTTCAAACAAATGGATTTAAAAGAAAACTTCTGCAGCAACACTGAGGGAGGCGACCACAACCTTGTCATTACCTGTAAGTTTATTTATTTTCTAAATGCTGTTTTGTCTGATAAACGTAGCTCACTATCTGAACTGCCCATGTTGCTAGCAGTTAGCCTTTAGCAAACTCCGACCGTAGCTTGACCGAGATTCTCCAAATAAGGTCATAGCCAAATAAGGTGTAGCCAATCAAAATGAAGTCAACGTGGTCTCCGGGTAAAGCTCCATATCATCACCCGGACCCAACTGTATTACTGAGGAAGTGAGGTCTGGCGTTTCAAAACAATACTCCGCTGTAAAAAATGCAGTTTTTTTCTTTGGAGTATTTACATATGAAGTAATGCCAACAACATAAACTAGTTTTTAACTGCTATGTCATCACTCCTTTAAACATGTATGATTATGAAGCTTCGCCCAGCGAGGTTGGACCATGGAGAGGAGAGATTCTGACAAAAAAGAAACTTTTGGGGGATTAAGACAGAATTCCTCATTTGTGAGGTGGAAAAGATTAAAGAGGTGCTGTTTGGCAGCTTAAAAACCTGAGTCAGAGACGTGCACAAAAACGCTGCACGGAAGAGGATCAGTCAGCCTCACTGGTGTTGAACGACCGGCTGAGATATTAATAAAAGTCTCATTCTTGGCCTGGCTTATATGGTTTATTCGTTTTATTAGTTATTAAATTTAATAATGGTCCACATCCGATAGCAACGTCACAATTCTTTATCCAATGGATCAAGAAAAAGTGGTCCAAAACCAAACCAAAAGATGTTTCACCGACACCGGCAATTTGATCGTATCCTACGATCACGTTCAGATTGATAAATGCCGAGTCTTGCGTGGAAATGGTCGCACGCACAGATTTTCGTCATACGATCGTTTGATAAATGAGGGCCAGCGTTCCCACAGCCTAAAACTGAAAAGTGGGTTAAAATATGTAAAAAAATAGCCTGTAGATGGCAGGCGATTATTAGGTATACAGAGCAGACCTAAGCATAGATTATCGCAACCACAATTAAAAAAGCTCAATGAGAAGTTGTTTCAAGATAAAATGCAAAAAAATGTGGGAAAAATTCCAGTTTGAACTGGAATGGCAGTGCATCACAGAGAGGGAACTACATTCCGTTGCAAAAGACTGACCTAAATAATTAGCATGTGATCTGACTGATCAAAATGCTTGAAAAAAAACAAACAAACATCAAAATTACAAATTTGAGACCCTTTAATGCTCAAATTGGCACTAAGGAGTACAGTAAATGAGGCATATTTTAGTTAGACCTTAGAAAAAGAGTTAGATAACCCATCTTTTAGATTATCATGAGTCAAGCCAAAATAAACACCTGGACCAAGTTTTATGCTATTTGCATTAGTAGAAAAAAAGTAACATAAAAGGTCACTCGCTACCCCTTCAGAAAGCTAAAGAAGCTATGAGGGTTAAGTTAGCTAACGCTAGCCAAAGGTGCTTATTTTTGTACTTTGGCAATGGTACATAAGTCAGCTATAGCTGATGTGTAGCGTAAGTGTTGTGTAGTAACATCTGTAAGGACACGCCTCTAGCTTCCAAGCTGCAGCCAGACTTTACTCCGCTGCCGTGGCTGTTTAATCAGTTTTTGGCAGAAGATCACTTTTTTGGCACAACAACAGCTGCTGTGCAGTAGTTTGTGCAAGTGAGTGAGCACACACTTATTGCATTCCAGAGACACCACAGACTTGATTTCGGCTCTCAGTTTCAGACTTGTGAACAATGTTTTTTTGTTTGTTTGTTTTTTAAAATGTTTTTTTTTTTTTAGTTATTGTCATGGTCTCTCTGTATGATCCCGTGTCTGATGTCCATGTTGACAGCTGTCATCTCCTGAGATGTCACCAAATATTGTTTGTTTGTCCGAGTGAGTGGAGGGGGCGTGGCTTAGCTATAGGCAGTGATGGAAATAACGGCGTTAGAAATAAACGGCGTTACTAACGGCACTACTTTTTCAGTAACGGGTTAATCTAACTAATTACTAAATCTATCATCACAACGCCGTTACCATTACTGGCCTTCACTGACAGCGCGTTACTATTGTTATGTGAGATTCATTTTTGTACCTAGTGAACAGAAGTTTCACAGTTGTTGGGACTATATTGTGCTGGTCCTCTCGCGGAGAGGAGGCGGAGTGATACGCAAATACCTGGAGACACTCGCTCATACACTAAGCAGTAACCTGCGGTCTCCAGGGCTGCAGGCACGTGCCTCTCCACACACTCATGTTTGAGTAAAAAGCAAAAAGGTTGCTGTGAGACCTGCGGACCTATACAGGACGTATGGCATCACCAACCTGACACAGACGCAGCGCGATTACATCCAGTTCAAGAAGAAAACAGCATCATAGTTCGAGTAACAAGTTTCCCTGAATTATTTCTTTCACCCATGACCCGAATTCAGTTCATAGTTACACGAGTTCTGCACATTGGATCTGTCTTCATCTGACCGGAGCGGTAAGGAAACAGTGATGATGATGATGATGGTGGACTGTCATTGCAAATCCCAGTCAATCGGGGAGAATTATAAACTGGAATCATCACAAACATCAGTTTCCTTCAGAGATTAAAGACACGAACATGATAAGAAATGTTGATTATTTCATGTGTCTTAGTAGTGTTTGGCCATTATAACTACATGAAGCTCCTCTCCTGAGGAGGAGACGGGGCCACAACATCCATCAGTCTGAGTGTCCATGTTTTTCTGTTAGTCATTTTATTCTGTATAGTTTCCATTGATTTAATTTATTAGTCAGATCTAATATTCACTTTTATATTAATTCAACATAAAGATTAATTTAATAGATTAATTGAGATTAATTTAAAGTAACATCTAAAGGAACATTAAAAAGTAACGGAATAATTACTTTTCCAAGTAATTAGTTATTTTTATAAAGCTGTAACTCAGTTACTAACACCATTACTTTTTTGGAGAAGTAATTAGTAACTATAATTAATTACTTTTTTAAAGTAATGTTCCCAACACTGGCTATAGGTCAATTATTCTTATACCTTTCTGGCCCATTGTTTGAAACCTAAGTCCTTTATAGGTTTAAATTCTGTATTTCCCCACAATGGTGCTAAACAGGACAAAGGTGAAGAATCACCTACGGCATTATGCGCATGGTGCCACACTATCACAGTATTTTTAACAAATTAGTTTAGTATCTTTTTCTTTAGGTTCTTATAGTGACTGCATTCTTTCTGCTAATTCCTTCAGATATGTTGTAAAAACTAAATGTAGCCGGGCATTTCATTCCTTTATTCATTCCTTCATTTATTGGTCATGACCTGAACATCAGTACCCCATTATTAGGTGCCTAGCACCTGGATAATGTCAAACAATTCTTTTTTTTTTTTTTTACTTGTCCTGTCCAGCATCGAAGCAAGCAGAATGGAAATCTGATTGCTTTATTCTGTTGAACAGTTTTGCTTTACCAAGCGGAGCTTTTATGAACATAAGGCTCCACTTGATATCCTGTTTATTCATTTTATTTCTTTAATTAAACATTTGTCTATTACACCATTCCATTTCATACTGCTGGGCCTGACAAGGGAGAAATGAAAGTTAACAGAGGTAATGATAGAAAGTGAAACAGAGAGAAAGGAGTTAGGAAGAGGAAGAGAGAGAGGAGAGAAAACATGAATCCACTTACACAGTTGACTGGTACATCTGTACAGCGATCCCTAAACAACCAAGGTCTCTGTTGGAAAACAAAACAAGCAATCCCCTACAGGAGGACCTGCAGGTGGCTTAAATATCCTCAGATCATACAAACACACGCAGAACTACGCAGAGAAGAGGTACAACCTAGTCAGCGCAATGGGAAGTAGAAAGAGGTAAAACCTAGTCTCGCAATGGAAAGCAGTGTCACAATGTCAACATGCATAATAAAGGGTGCTCTGTGGTGATACAGTCATGCAGATGCAGCCTCGTCTCTGCAAGGAGGAGGAAGCCCGCAAGGCTCACGACCCAGGCCCCCAGCAGCCACCCAGAGGCCCAGATCCCAGCTACCCCCCCCCCCCCAAAGAGCGGACATGCATCCCCCGAAGGGCGGCAAAGGCGGCCCCAGCCGGAGCCCGCCGCGGTCTGGGGGCCCAGGCCCCAGCGGACCAAGTCCAGCTGCCGACCCCACCGGGCGCCGGGCGCCCCCGGAGCAGAGACAGCGCCCAGGAGCACCACCCCCCCCCCCCCCCCGGGCAGCCCAACTGAAACCCAGGAGGACCGGACCCCCCAGACGACACCCCCCCAGGGCAGGCCAGCCCCCACCCCAACGTCCCTGCCCCACACACCTGACACCAGGGCGCCACCACCTCTACCACCCCCTACCCGGCCACCACGCTCACACACACACTCCCCACACACCTACCCCAACACTAGGGCTGAAAGATATATCGTCACCGCATCCACATCGAGACACGGACACCCAAGACATCAACACCGCAAGAGCAACCACACAAAAGATACCGATCCCCCCCGCGCCTGCCCCGCATACAAAGCCCCGGAAGCCACAAACAAAACCGCACCCCCCACCAAAGCGCCCAGCCCCCAACCAACCCGCAGCCACACCGCACCACATCGACACCGAGATGCCCGGCACGAACACCGAGATACGAAACTCCGCCCACACCGCCCAGCCCTACCCAACACCTCCATGTACCCCCCCCCCCACACACACACACATACACCCACCCACTCCGCTCTCCGACCTTACATACCCACACTCACTCCTCCCTCCACCCCCAACACTCTCCTCCCTCTACCGTCCACACCTACCCCTTCCTCCTCATACCCTCTAACACACACATGCACTCCCCCCACATAACTGCACCAACCCCTCCCTACCCCCCACACATACGCCCCCACCTCCCTATACCCCCAATACCCCATACAGTCCCCCCCTTACATGTCCAGCCCCGCCCATCCCTCTGACCTATCACACTCCCGCCCTTCCTTCCTTCAGCCCCTCACGACCATCCCTACTAGACACTCACGAGCATGCCGCTCCTTCCTCCATCCCCCCTTTCCACCAACCACTTACCCACATCTCCCCCATTTCCAGCCCAAGTTCCTCCCTCCCACATTTCCTCTTTCACACTCTCATTCATTATTCTCACATACCCACCTCGCTCTTGCCCATGCCCTCGTGCCTCCTGAGTGGTAGCTCGGGCCGGGGAAGGAGCCGTGAGCTCCAATCCCCCAACACATCCAACAACAATTCTAACAACTGAAAGTCCATTCCAAAGTTCTGGAATGCGCTGCTAGGTGGCTGCAGTTTGTAACAGCTCTCTCTGAGCTTTTGTGTTTTTTTCAAATATAGTTGTCTTTTTTATTGACATTACTTGTCAAATAAAGTTTTGCTGGGAGGGTTTTTTTATGCTGGTTTGAAGGCTGTGCAATTCAGGAGATTTTTCTTCATATATTTGGCTTTTTTCACTACTTGTTATGATGTGTATCCATGGCAATGGAAAAATTGTTTACCACAGGGATCAACTGTTAAAACTCTCCCAAATCAAGATTATTACCGATAAATCACATCAAATCCCAGTGGAGTTAAAGAGAAAGAGAAGAGGATGCAGGGCAGGAGAGAAAAAAACGGTTGAGATTTAAACTGTTTCTTCCAGCTGTTGTGATGGATAACATGTGATCGCTAGCTAACAAGATGGACAAGCTTGAAGTGCCAACTAGGTCTCAGAAAGAGTACAGAGAATGCAGTATTATGTGCTTCACCGAGACATGGCTGACTGAACACATCCCGGAGTGTAATACGTCTGTTCAGGGCTTCAAGATGGTCCGTGCAGACCGAAATAAACAGCTCAGCGGGAAGCTAAAGGGAGGCGGAATTGCAGTGCTGGTCAATCAGCGTTGGTGCCATCCAGGACACGTCACTGTCAAGGAAAAGATCTGCACAAGAGACATCGAACTGTTGGCTGTGAGTTTCCGTCCATATTATTTGCCCAGAGAGTTTGCCTGTGTTCTGGTAGCGGTTTATAATAATAATAAAAATAATAAAAATAATAATGGATTAGATTTATATTGCGCTTTTCAAGGCACTCAAAGCGCTCACAGTAGGTCCAATATTCTTTCACTCCTCAGTCATACTTGGTGATGGTAAGCTATGAATGTAGCCACAGCTGCCCTGGGGCAGACTGACAGAAGCGTGGCTGCCATTTTGCGCCAATGGCCCCTCCGACCACCACCATATAATACTAGGTACTGCACCAGAGACAGCCTGTGATGTCATCAGCTCTATCGTGGCTAAACTGCAAACACAGCATCCAAACTATTTCACGGTGATCTCTGGAGACTTCAACAATGTCTCCCTCTCAACGTCTCGTTACCAACTTTCCAGCAGTTTGTCAGCTGCTCCACCAGAGAAAATAGGATGTTGGACTTATTTTATGCAAATACAAAGAATGCATACAGCTCCTCTACCCTGCCTCCTTTAGGAAGATCAGATCATAATCTGGTTCTTCTCACCTCCACCTACAAGCCCATCATTCAGCAGCAGCCAGTCATTAGGAGGATGATTAAAACATGGTCTACTGAGGCTGAAGATGCTCTAAGAGGGTGCTTTGAGGCCACAGACTGGAATGTCCTCAGTGAACCTCATGCAGATGACATCAACACCATGACTGAGTGTGTGACAGATTACATAAACTTCTGTGTGGACAACATCATTCCAACTGGAACAGTGAGGTGCTTCCCCAATAACAAACCCTGGACCACCAGTGACCTGAAAAAGCTGCTGAACATCAAAAAGAAAGCTTTCACGGATGGAGACAGGGAGTTACTGAAGACCACACAAAAACAACTGAAAACACAGACTAAGAAGTGCAAGGAGGACTACAGGAAGAAGTTGGAGAGCCAGCTCCAGCAGAACAACGTGAGGGATGTGTGGTCGGGAATGAAGAAGATCACTGGCTTCAAGTTAAAGGGGGACCAGACTGATGGAGGTCTGGACAGAGCTAACGAACTGAACATGTTCTTCAAGTGGTGGGAGTGGGTGGCCTGGTGGTAGCGTCGTGGGCCTTGGCGCGGAGGACCCAGGTTCGAGTCCCCGACACGACCCCTAGGTTAAACACTGTGGACCCCTGAGCAAGGTCCTTAACCCTCCAACTGCTCCCCGGGCGCTTTAAGTAGCAGCCCACTGCTCTCTGATACTCACAGTACAGAGATGGGTGAAATGCAGAGCCCTAATTTCCCCTCGGGGATCATACAAGTATATGGTGGAGTCATGAACACTGACTTTAGTTGAGGGAAGTGAGGCCTGCAGTTCTTTGGATGTTGTTCTGGGGTCTTTTGTGACCTCTTGGATGAGTCGTCGCTGTGCTCTTGGGGTAATTTTGGTCGGCCGGCCACTCCTGGGAAGGTTCACCACTGTTCCATGGTTTCACCATTTGTGGATAATGGCTCTCACTGTGGTTCACTGGAGTCCCAAAGCTTTAGAAATGGCTTTGTAACCTTTTCCAGACTGATTGATCTCAATTACTTTGTTCCCCATTTTTTCCTGATTTTTTTGGGGGGATTGCAACATGTCTAGCTTTTGAGGATCTTTTTGGTCTACTAAACTTCATCAGGGAGGTCCTATTTAAGTGATTTCTTGATTGAGAATAGGTGTGGCAGTAATCAGGTCTGGGTGTGGCTAGAGAAATTGAACTCAGCTTTCCAAAGAAGTGATAAACCACAGTTAATTTATGTTTTACCAAAGGGGGCAATCACTTTTTCACACAGGGCCATGGGGGTTTGGAACACCCTCCCACCCCCCATGAATAAAAATCTTCATTCAATAACTTCATTTTGTGTTTACTTGTGTTATCTTTGACTCATTAAAATTTGTTTGATAATCTGAAACATTTAAGTGTGACAAACATGCAAAAAAGTAAGAAATCAGGAAGAGGGCAAACACTTTTTCACACAGCTGTGTATCAACAGCTGCATAACCGTAGATGTAGCATCATAATTCATGTGTTCACAGGTCCTACAATACCTCCATGGAAGAGTTGTCGTGTCTTGAGGACTTCAGTGGCTTTGTATTCTCTTCACAGGGTGATAAGAGGACATGATGTCCAACTAGTGATTCCTGCTCCAGAAACCACGACCTCAGCAAATGATCAGACACACCTGGATTAATCAATTCATCCAATCATGAAAGACAGGAAATAAAGGTGCAGTATTAAGTTCAGGAAGTACTGGAGATGTGCATGAAGTCCATTAACTTAATTATTTAAAATCTATTGCAGTGGCACACAGAGAACTATCTTTTTTTATCATTATTATTGTTGTTATTATTATTATTAACTCCTTTCTTTAAGAGCATATTAGCCATAAAAGTTTCTGTTTGACGCCAGATGGTGTGACATCAAACAGATGTGCTTTACTTTATTTATATTATTATTATTGCAATGGCAGCATTCAAAATTTCTCTAGAAATCTTCTGGTAATTATTATTATTGCATTCTACAGTATGTGAGTGTCAGTTGGTGTTAGCAGGGCACCGCAGGGAGTTGAACCCCATCCCATTGCTGAGAGTAGCACACCAATGCCATTTACTGATTTTTCTTTCTTTATTTCTTTTATTTTTAATAATAATGCTAATAACAATAAAAATACCAGTAATAATAATTTAATGGTAATAATAACGCTAATGTGAATAAAATAATGACAACAACAATAATAACAATAATAAAAATGCTAATAAGAATAATCGTACCAGTAATAACAATATAATGGTAATAATAATGCTAATGCTAACGCGAATAAAATAATAACAACAACAATAATAACACTAATAATAATTCTATTAACAATAAAGATACTAGTAATAATAATATAATGGTGATAATAATGCTAATGCAAATAAAATGATAACAACAAAAATAACACCTAATAATAATAATGTAAATGCTAATGCGCATAAAACAATAATAACAAAAACAACAACAATACTAATTCTAATAGTAATTCTGATAATAATGTTAATGCTAATAAGAATAATAGTAATAATAATGCTAATAGTAATAGCAAAAATAATATTTAACAATCATGCTAATCTCTTAAACAGGTTGTTCAAAAGTTAAGAAGGCTTTCTGTAGTGTCACCCTTACTTGGAGGTGGTAGGAGACAGAGCCTACCCAGGTTGACCTTTTTGCTTGTTGTGGCTTGACAGTTGTCACATTTTGTGACTTTCTTTACCAGCAACTCTGATTGAATTCCACATGTGTTCACCCAAAGCATGGCACACTCCAGTCAATCAGCCATGTTGCTTTGCTTTTCTAGATATTTTGATGGTATTTTTTGCTCTTATTTCTCTCAAAACCGGGTAGATTTTATTTGGAGAGAAACGTTTTCCTGGTTTGAGCAAGGCTGTTACAAAGAATTTTCTAGATATCGGCGTCTGTGATGAAGCTGCCCAAAGTTCTTTGAGGTGGCTGCTCACTTTCATCTTTGTAACATACAGATGCAGAACAGACTGCAGCACTGAATTCATAAAGCTGTTGTTATATGTGTTTGAAGTATAAGGTCGGGTCTATGACGTAGCCTTCTGCTGCGTATTCGACTACATAATCCATGTCATCATGTGGCTCGTCTCCTCCTGTGTTGTCTTGTCTGGGCGGGGTCCTTGGCTGGTATATATATATATATATATATATATATATATATATATATATATATATATATATATATATATATATATATATATATATATATATATATATATACATATTTCTCTCTGCTAATTACTAATCAAGGACTTGCACCCCCAAAATGTTATTAGGTTGGTATGTTCTTTTTTAAAGAAGCCTACAGCATTATTTCACATCATGATCGTGTAATTGTGCATTTGTGTGCAAATCTGTGGTCGTGAGGCTATTACAATATAATTATACAGTTTTTTTTTTTTTTTTTTTTTTTTTTTTTTTTTTTTTTTTTTTTTTTTTTTTTTTTTTTTTTTTCTTTTTTTTTATTTTTTTTTTTTTTTTTTTTTTTTTTTTTTTTTTTTTTTTTTTTTTTTTTATTTTTTTTTTTTATTTTTTTTTTTATTTATTTTTATTTTTTAATATAAAATTTAGAGAAGATGGAAGAAATCGTGGTGCGGGAGGGGCGGGGGGTGGTGGCGCCTGGGGGGGGCGGGGAGGCGGGGGGTGGGGCGGTGGCGTGGGGTGGGGGGAGGCCCCGGCGGCGGCGGAGCCGAGCGGAGGGAGCGCCGGCCGGCGCGGAGCGGAGGGCCTGTGGGCAGGCAGGCCCAGGCTGGCAGGCCCGGGGTGTGGGGGCGGGAGGCCTGTGGGCTGGGGCGCGGCTGGCCGGCCGGAGGGCCCGGAGGGCAGCGCCCCCCGGGGGGGGGGGGGGGGGGGGCCCCCCCCCCGCGGCCGGGGGCGCCGCGCGGCGCCGGGCCGCGGCGGCCCCGGGCCCCCCGGGCCCGAGCGGGGTGGTGCTGGGGCTGTGCGGCCTGCCGGAAGGGCAGCAGTGGCCCTGTGAGAGCGGCGAAGCGCGAGGCCCTGGCGGCGGAGGCTGGGCCGAGGCGGAGGCCAGCCCGGTAGAGGGCAGCCGCCCGCGAGAGACTGGCCGAAGCTGAGCCGGGGCGGGCAGATGTCCAGGCCGGGAGCAGCCTGGCCCTGGAGGCGAGAAGCTGAGCCGGGGCGGGCGGGGCCTGCCGGAAAGGGCGGCCTGGCCCGCGAGCTGGCGGCGAGCCGTGGACGGGCGGAGGCCTGCTGTAGTAGAGGGCCCCGAGGCCCGCGAGCGGCGAGACGGGCCGTGGGGCGGCGGAGGCCTGCCTGGTAGAGGGCCCCGGGGCCCGCGACGGGCGGCCCCTGGCGGTGACTGCCGGGCGGAGGCCGCCGGAGAGGGCACCGCCCCGAGAGGGGCGAGGCGTGCGGGCCGGCTGAGGACGAGAGAGCCCCGGAACGGCCGGGCCGGAGAAACAAACCCCCCCCCCCCCCCCCACCCCCCGCACACGAGAAAGACCCCAGAAGACCAAACCCCCCCCCCCCCCCCAACCCGCCCGGACCCCCCCCCCCCCCCCCCGGCGAGAGACCCGAGCCCCGCCCCCCACAAAGACGACCCACCCCCAGAGGCGGCCCCTGGGGAGACGGACGACCCCAGGAAAGGACGAGGCCGAGAAGAACGAACCGACCCCGCGGCAAGAGCCGGGAGGAAAGAGAGAAGCAGGCAGAGAGAGACCCCCGACCGAGACCCCCCCCCCGCGAGACCGAGGGAACCCCGAGGACAGGAAACCAAGCCCCCCCGGCGGGCAAGAGACCGACCCCGACCGCGAAACCCAGAGCCCCCGGCCTGTTATGCTATTGTTGGGGATTTGAGAGACAGAAAGTGTCATTTAGCTGATATGCAGCCAAAACAGTAAATCTTCACTGGAAGATGCAAGTTTCCTCTGGAGAGTTTCCTCCTGCACAAGAATGAGATGTGCATGTTGTTTATGGGAAACAATGGGAAAAGCAGTTGGGGGCGGGGCTTACAGTTCAAACTAAACTGTTTTCCTCTATCATGGTTCAAAAATGTGCAGAATCAGGTAAACTGTTGCTCATTTACAGCCAATATCGGCCAATACTGATATTATGCTGATAATATTGTGTATCTCTAAATCTGAGCCTTCCCGTTGACACACACACACACACACACCCATGCATACACACTGTCAGCAGGTCTGAGTGATGCTGCAGGTTCTAGCAGGTGCTGCAGATCTTATCTTTCAGTGTCAATAAGACAAACTGACCTCAGAGCAGCTTCATGAGGTGATGGAAGTGTTTCCTGCTACACCTGCTTTAACACACCTTTGTGTGTTTGGATGTGTGTGTGCGTGTGTGTGTGAAGGTTAATATCAGCAAGGACAGGTGTCCCTATTTATTTTGGTTCAGGTTTTTACTTCAAACCGAGTGATTTTATTTTCACTGATGTAGTTTAATTGGAGCTGCAGCATTGATGGCTGACTTCACTGTGCTGTAAAAATAACAATAGAATTACATGATGTAGGTAAAAACTGAGCAGAGGTGTGGGGTAAAATGCCAGCAAGCCTTGTAGCTACCTCAGAAGTAATATATTCCTCACAGTTGTAAATCAGGCCTCCTGATAAATAAAACTTGTGATATTAAAAAATATATATACATAATGGTCTGGCAGAGATAGGTCAATTTCAGTGGACACACCAGCTCATGTAGGTTATTACCAAGTCCAGGATGTGTCCTCTGTTGCGGAGTATGTGTCATATGCTATTTAAAATGCATGCAGTCTAAAAATAACTTAAAGACTTATGTGCATGGGAATTACAGCTGTTTTGCAGGTTAAAATCACCAGTTATTCGAACATTGTTGTAGTTTGAGTGTGTAAGTTGGATAATTCTTGATTAATTGGTGGGTGACTAACAGGTGCAGAAGTCTGACTGAACATTACAGGAAACACCTCATTGCAGTGATTGTCTCGATGGGATTTCTTAACTATATTTTAGTTCAGGAGCCCCATCATGTTTGTCCGCTTGTTTTAGTTTTGTTTATTTGTTTTTTATTTTTCCTGTTAAATCACAATTCAAAATCAGTGACAATTACTTTATTACTATACCCTCAATCAAAGTGGGAAAGAAATGAGCTGTCAGTGGAATAAGTTGACATGGAACAAAGTAATAATAAATAAAAATTTAATGAAAATCATGACACTGGTTTTGAAGGGTGTTTTTTTCTCTTTTCCTTCTTCTCTTTCCCGGCCCTTCCTGCCTTTTGGGCTTTCCCCCGGGTTTTTCTCCCCCCCCTTTTTTTTCCTTTTTTTTTTTTTTTTTCTTTTTTTTTCTTTTTCTTCTTTTTTTCCTTTTCTTTTCTCTTGGTTTTCTCGCGTTCCTGGTTTCTTTTTTTTCCCTCTTTTTTTTTCTCGTTTCCTTTTCTTTTTTCGGTGGTTGTTGTTTTCCGTGTTTTTTTTTTCTTGTGTCTTTTGGTCTTTTTCCCCCCCGCTTCCTCGGTTCGCTTCTTTCCTCCTTTCCCCCTTTTTCTGTCTCTTTTTTTTCTCCTGTTCTTCCTTTTCCTCTCTTTCCCTTCTTGGTTTCTTCCTTTTTTTTTTCCTCCTTCTCCTTTTTTTCTCCTCTTTCTTTTCTCTTTCTCTTTTTTTTTTCTTTCCCTTTTCCCTCTTCCTTCTTCTCTCTTCCCCCTTTCCCCCCTTCCCTTCTTTTTCCTTCCCTTCCTTTCCCCCCTTGTTGATTAACAAAAATATTAAAAACAAATTCACAAAAATAAAATAAGCATGATGGGACTATGAAGCTAAAATTTTGTTGAGACAATCACTGCAATCAGGTGTTTTTTTCTAATGTTCAAAAAGACTTCTGAACCTGCTGACAGGTATTTTGGACCACTGTTCATGGGAACGGTGCTCTAATGTGTCTTGCACAGTTTGGTTTATTTGTTTTTTTTTAATGATTATGTATAACCACAATTCAAAAGCAATATTTTATTTCACTAAATTATAATTTTGTAAATTTGTATTTGTTATTAGTTTCTTTAGTTTTTTTTTCTTTGAATTACTATTATTAATTTAGCATTTTCTTGAATTGGAGGTATGAATAATTTTGAACACAACTGTATATATGTATATATATATATATATATATATATATTTATATACATAAAACATGTTTTGCAGGATTAATAACATTTAGTTTGCCCCAGAAACTCTGTTTGTTTTAATTGGTGAGATCAGAAAAATTTCCCCCTCTGTGTTACCCCCCGATCACCAGCATGATGAGGGGCCACAGAGCTGCCGTTCACCCTGACCCCCAGTCTTTTGTCCTGTTAATCACTGCTGCATGTTAAAGCTGCAGCTTCCAACCAACACTTTTATAACAGAGCGTGTGAGCGCGTCCTCCATCTCTGACCTCTACCCTCCTTCATCTGCACCCTTCTTCTTCTTCTCCTCCTTCCTTTAAACTCAACTGTAAATCTTCTCATCGTGTCTCCATCTGTCTTGAAACTGAACGGGAGCTCAAATGGAACCAACAGCAAAACTTATCAGAGCTCTTTGTGAGAAATTAAAGATTTAATTTGCAGAGAAACTGAAAAACTTTCAATTTTTTTTCAAACTGATTTTTGATCTGAGAGTTTGTGGTTGATTCTGTAGATCCTGTTGTCACCGGAAAATCTCAATCTGATGCAAATCATGTGAACATTTTTCTCCCATCTCCAGAAATCCACATTTCCTGCTATCAGGGAGTGCTTGAATGTGTGTGTGCGCGCGTGTGTGTGTATGGTTATAGGGATCTGGATTTAGGATTTAGGATGAGGGGTCCTGACTCCAAACTTGTGTGTGAGGATTAAACACAAGTCTCCCTCCTCCTCTTTGAATGCTGATGTGTTGTTGAGTCACGTGCACAGCACAAACATGAACAATGTGCACGAGAGCTACAGACTCTGCATGGGCTCTCATAAAGGAACAGGACGACCGTGGTCCATCATGGAACAGGTCTGGATGCCTGACAGGACCACCAACAAGTGGTCTCAACATCCCATCAGCTACTGAAAAGAGCATTTTATATTCTTATCATGTAAAAACAACTTTGTTTTGAACCATTCTGCAGATATTTGCTGGTTCTGTCAAGTTTCCAAACTGTTTTGTGGTTTTTGTTTTACATAAAAACCATAAAACCACAACAAATTCAATGTTTCTTCTAAATATCTTTATTTTAAATATCATGTTGATGATATAATGAAAAACTGCCTGAAACCGTGGTTCCTTTGTTCCTTAAGTCCAGATATTGTCCTCTACTCTCTGAGCTTGTAACAGCATGTGGTCTAACATTTTTCCAATTTATATTAAAAAGAAAGCTATAACTTCAATTTGAAAAAGTTGGGATGCTGCATAAACAGTAAATAAAAACTCAATGTGGAATTCTCTTTGGAAAGCATGGAGGCCGTGTCCTGCAGGCTAAAGAGGGTCGGGGGCATCCAGCTTGTTATCTGTGAACAGTTGAAAAGCTGCATCTCTGATGGGATGGGGTTGCTATGGCGACAGCAGCTTCCACATCTGTGAAGCTCCGTCAATGCTGGAAAGTACATGGATGTTTTAGAGCAACATCTGCTCCCATCCAGATAGCGTCTCTTTCAGGGAAGACCTGGACCACATCCTGGATCCATCACAGCAGCTCGGCTGCAAACGGCAGAACTGGTCTGCTGCAGTCCAGATCTTTCACTAGGAGAAAACATCTGGACAATCATGAAAGCAAAAATCCAGCAACAAAGGTCGAAGACATCAATCGCCTCTTTAAATTGTAACTGTTTTTAATCATTTTTATTGTATAACTTGTATAATTGTGTTGTAACTTCTGCTGCCTTTTGGCCAGGTCTCCTTTTTAATCTCAATGGGACTTTTTCCTGGTTAAATAAAGGCTAAATAAAAAATAAAAAAGGACTGATGAGCAGCTAGAATCCTGCATCATTCCTCTCCTAAAACTCCAGCAACTGGTCTCCTCACTTCCCAGATGGTTGTTGAAGAAGAGGGGATGCTACGATGGTAAACATCACCCTGGAACTACTTCTTACTGAACTGTTGCCGCCATCAGTCACATATTTCCCATAAAATGGTAAAAATGTCTCAGTTTTTTCAGATTTGTTGTTTAAGTTCTGTTGGGAATAAAACATGGGTTAATAAGATTTGTAAATCATTGCACTCTGTTTTTATTTACATTTTATGCAGCATCCCAACTTTTTGGGGGAGTTGAACTTGTAAAACACGACTCCATTGTCGCACTCCTTGTTTTGGGAAAAGAAACTTTAACATGCAGACAAACACTTTGTGGCTTTCAGGGCTGCATCAACTGAAATGCTGTTAATGCATGAGTGCACATGCACAGGCATTCAGCCCCATGCAGCGACACCCCCTCCAACACTGCACACACTCTCCAACTCTTTGTGAGCATCAGATCTGATTTCAAACCTCCGTCTCTCTTCTGACAACTTTTTCTGTATTTCTTTCTCTGCCGGCTCTCGTGTTGTGGAGAGCTGTTAGCTGTGAAAGGAGGGAAAGAAAACAGCGTATCGCAGTGAAAAAGCCATTAAAAGAATATTTTCCCTGCTCTCCTTTTGTGCTGCCTCTCCTCCACCTCGCTGCAGCACCAAACCACACAAACAAATGCAAATGGCTTCAAAAACTTTACACAGGGAGGGAGCGGGACCCCCGTTTGAGAGAGGGGCTGAATGGGCTCTAAAGGAGAGCCTAATTAATCTAAGTACAGCACCAATAGGCCCACTTGGAATTTTTTTCACTCCTTTATCTGAATGGGAGGGCTGAAGGGGGGCTAGGAGGAGGAGGTGAAGGTGGAGGGGGAGGTTAGAGACAGAAAATAAAGAAAAAGAGAAAAGAAAGGGAAAAGAAAGAAAAGAGAGAAGGGATCAGGCCTCCAGCTTTTCTGCCCGCCTCATTCAGCTCCTCCATGTTTAACAGCCTCGCTGGAGTCGGTCAGAACTGATTTCCTTCATTTCTGCTGCAGCTCGATGAAATCTGAAAACAACATTTGAGTTTTCAGATATTCCTGCTGCTGCAGGAGGAGCTGCTGCTGTCAGGTGCAGGGGTGGCTGCTGCAGAACAATGGCAGCAGAAGGCTGCAGATGAATGCTCCGGGTAAATCAGTAATGGAGCTAAAGGGCATACGCCTGTGGGGAATTTGCCGGCTTATAAAGGAGCTTTAAGAGGGGCCTTCATTCATATGGGCCCAAAGAGATTTGAATTGCCCCCTTCACAATCACTTGAAAGGATGAGCTCAGGGTGTTCCGAAACAAAGTGGAAATCACTCTGCCTTTCAGCACTTCTAATAAGCTTTTAACTATTTTACATTATGGCGCTCCCCTTGTCCGCGCCCTCCTCGCCACCATTGTGGCCCCCGCCGGCGAGCCCGGCCAACTTAAATGTCTGATTTATACTTTTCTTCATGGTGAATTTGAGGCTTTTTTTCGCCAGAAGCTAAAAGAGAAATCCCACTGAAAGCTTTATTATCATACAGGTCGGACAAGTAGAAGGGACTCATTATTCAGGCGGCGAGCGGGACGAAACCCACGGAGCGTCACAACAACAACAAAGATGTCCACCGGAGAGGACGAGAACGTGTTTGTGTGAAAATACGAGATCAGAAATGCTGCGTTATCGTGTCTTTCGACAGCTCCTCTCTTTTTATACATGCATGATTGTCAAAGCTGCATTGCGAATGTGTTGGCCTCCGTTGCCGTAGAAACAGTTTATTGCTCTGGAAATTGCTCTGGTCTTTTTGGCCCGTTGGAGGTCAGAGGTTCAGCTGGGACACGGCGGGCAGCAGGAGGGGGGCAGAGGTGATGGAGTGGGTGGATGACGCTCGGAGCTGGAGCTGGGTGTGGTGAGGGCTGCTGGAGGGGCTGGGGGGCACAGCCAGGAGCCCCCTCGCCCTCTGGATGACTCGGCACTGCATCGGGCCGTGCGGGCATTCAGAATTTCATGGTAATTGTGGAAGACAAGGGAGGAGGGGGCTGACCTCTGCAGCCCTGATTAAGACCTCATAACTGCTGACCTCCCTACCTACAACAACTACACTACCCACCCCCTGCCCACATGTACAGACACAAGAGGAGGAAGTCATGAGGACAAGAGTTTAGAGATCAGCGGAAAGAACAAAGTCCACAAATCAGTTATCATTCAAGTCATTCTGACTGATCACTAACTGATCCCAGAACAGCTTCAGTCAACACAGATACACCAAACAAAGCAAAACAGAAAGAAAATACAATCTAGATGATCATTTTGTTGGAAAAAGAAACAGAAAACTAGAGTTGATATGAACATTTCTCTGGGAGGGATTCATTTCCAAAATATCTGCAGTCCATCATTCTACAGAGAGAAAGATTATTTAAAAGTGGGAAACATTTAAGACAACTGCCAATTCTTATCAATTTCATATCAACTTTTGAGTTGATATGAAATCTATTTCTTTTTTATCTATTTACTTTGCTCCTTCAGTTTTACCCCGAGTAACTTTTTGATGATTTTGAATGTCACACCAGACAAATACCAATAATTTACTGGAAAAAAAACAAAAAACAAAAAAAAAACTAATTGAAGTTAATAAAAACTCAAATAAAACCAAGCATTTTCCAAAAATGCCTCCTCAAACCTCCTGAAAAAACTAATTAAAACTAACTGAACTGAAAGACAAAAGTAAAAACTAAATAAAAACTGAAACTGATTAAAAATCCAAAACTTTTATAACCTTGTCTGACATCTGTTTCAGACTCTGGTTGGTGGCAGTAATACACTGCTGTAAAATTATTTACCACGGCCCAAACCGCCCAACACACTCCCCGTCATTCTACAAAAGCTAGCCATCTCAGTTGTCCTCAGCTCTTCTTCCTCTCCTGCTTCTTTTCCTTTTCTTCTTCTCTCTTTTCCTTTCACTGGCTGCACGTCAGCTATAGAGCTCAACACTGGCCCAACGATTGCAAGTGGTATTGCTCTGTTTTTCAAGTGATGGATGCACACAGCTCCCTCAAAAACGGACCTAAAACGTGCATATTCAATGCAGGAGTAAACTAAACTAAACTGTTTGCCCTCCTGCGTATCCGTCTTCTGAATCAAGCATAAATGGGCCTATAGACCACACACACTTCCATCCAGGCATTCACCTTAACTAGCCCTGGAATTCCTCACCTGTAAGCCTGTTGCATTATTGTGCTGTTGTGATTAAGACTGACCAGTAAAGACAGTTAACTGAACAAGCGAGTCCTGTGTGTTTTGACCGACACCCCGTGGTGAACATCAAACCTCCTTACCAACGCCTGAACAGTCTTACATTAACATCACCATTATAGGTCAAATTTTGGGAATTTTTTTCATATAACTCCATACAAATGGTCCAAGTGTTGGTAAAAAAAAAAAAAAAAAAAAATTAAAGAAAGGATCTCGATGAGTTCTATAATGTTTCAAAAGCTGATCCAGATCCAGAGAAAATTCCGGATACTATGATCCGGAACACAAAAAATAAGGGAGTTGAGCTGTTTGGCGGAGGTCTGCACTTTCCAAGTGCTTTTCTAGTTATAGCTGTGTGAAAAAGTTTTTGCCCCCTTCCTTATTTCTTACTTTTTTGCATGTTAGTCACACTTAAATGTTTCAGTTCATCAAACAAATTTAAATGTGAGACAAAGATAACACAAGTAAACAGAAAATGCAGTTTTTAAAATGAAGATTTTTATCTTTAAGGGGGGAAAGAAATCCAAACTTAAATGGCCCTGCGTGAAAAAGTGATTGCCCCCTAAACCTAATAACTGGTTGTTCCACCCTTAGCAGCAACAACTGCAATCAAGCGTTTGCGATAACTGACAGTGAGTCTTCTACAGCGCTGTGGAGGAACTTTGTTCCACTCATCTTTGCAGAATTGTTGTAATTCACCCACATTGAAGGGTTTTTCTAGCCATCAATCAAATCCGCAGATCACGATTTCAAGATGGCAGCCCTCTGTTGTCACGTTAGAAGACTTGATTGTTATTTTGCAAAAAGATCCAAAGACTGAAGACAGAAAGGTTTTGAGGATGTTTTTGTTAGAGACTGAATTGTGTCATCGTATTTCATTTTTATTTATCTTGTCTTTTTTTTATTTAGTAAATTGTATGCGACATACTGTAGCATAATCATACCAGTTGGTGGCAGTAATGCACCTTTGAGTTTGCCAAATGCCATTAAACTCAAAAGAAGAAGAAGTCTTGTACAAAAAATTTATGAAACTTAGATAGAGATGATATTTGGATAAATGTTTTTGAAGTCAGACAAAACATCACATGAGCAGGTCTAGTCTGGTCATATAGATGGGTTTCTGAGCAACATCACAGACAGGATGCGCGTGCAACCAGGGGCAGGAAAGCACAGCAAAAGCATTATTGAACTATGAGAAGACGTGTGTTTACATGCAACACTCAACTTTTTAATTCGGATGATGTCAAGATATGACGTGAATGTGTCAGGGAAATATAAAGTTTGAGTCCTGGTATTTGTTTGGTTGCAAAAATCAAAACGTTAATGCATGTAAATAGTTGAAAATGGTGATAATAGGACAGTATTAGTGACTGTCTTCAGAAAACCGTCTCGGATAACTAATGCCGGTTCAGACGGCATGATTTATTTGGTCTTTCACCATGGTCACCATGTCGGACTAAACCCCCGCGGTGGCAGAAATTATTCCCGTGTTGTAGTCGGGAGACTGGCGCTAATACCAGCATCACCACAGCAGCCAGTCATTTATCAGTTAATGGCTCACGGCTGCATCACAACACTGTAAGCTGTAAACACTGTAGCTGTGTGTGACAGCCGCCCTCTGTTCAGACACGGAAAATAAAAAGAAGAAAAAAACTGATTGTAGAGCTGTTTACAAACATCCACCTTGCATAGCAACGCATCCCGGAGATTTAATACGAAGTACGGGGTTGTAAATCAGATGGTGTTTGAGTTTATACCATTAGCTTGAGAACAGTTAGCTAGTCTGTCTACTGTCTACCAGGATTTCATACACAATGAAGCACAACGTTACACAAGCAGCGAGACTTACCGACAGCAATGCAGGTAAGTCCCTAACAGCTGGAATCACCTCTTTCATGTAGTGATGATGTCGTCTTTGCCTGGTTTAATCCCAAACTAGTTAAAAGTTGCTCCTGTGTGGAGGTGGTGAAGAAACACCGGAGCAGAACCTGCTGCAGACAGCAGACTGTTGGGGGAGTCCATTTTGGTTTTAACAAAGAGTCTAAGTGAAAGTTTAAGCCGCTTTCTAACTCAAGTTTTTCAGGCAAATTTTAAATGAGGTCCAACACGAATAATATCCATGTTTTGACAAGAAAAATGCCGTTTCCGGGTGATGACTCCCTTGCCAAGTTGGTATAATAGTAATAGAAACACAAAACAGCAAGGCTGCGTCGGTATTTTTTTTATTTGTCATCAAAATACAGATTTATACAATATAATTTAAAACACAATGATCTCTGTTTGTTTCGTCAGGTTACTTACATTTTTATGAATGATATGCGTGTGTGTTTGGCTGTAGACTGTAGTATAAGACAGGCTTTTTGCCCCATGGTTGCGTGCGCAACTTCCAATGTTTGTAAATGGGAAACCATTTACATCCTCTAAAATGTAACCTGACCACGTTGCTGCAAGCGGCAATCTTGAAATGATCTGTGGATGCTGATTGGTTGCTAGAACTTCTGCCCTCAGCAGACAGCTCAAGTTGAGCGCACATGGTGCGCGAGGGCAAAAAAATATCAAACGTGCTTGATTTTCACCTCAAGGCTTCAGAGGCAGAAAACTCACGAAAAATCAGTGCACAGACCTGAGCAAACGGCCTGGAATGTCTTTTAGCCCAGCAGAAAGCTCTTGTGTGCGGGGAGGCGTAAGGTTTACACTGTAGCTTATTTCAGCCTCATGGTCAGCACCATGGATTTTACAAATATTCCCTGATATTTGAATCAACATACAGCCACATAGCGGTAGACAGTTGAGCCACATTCTCAATCCTCACAGCTTAACTGAAAGTGCACACTGCAAAAAACTCAAATCTTATCAAGTATATTTTTCTAATTTCTAATTAAAATATCTCATCACACTCAAAATAAGACAAAATGACCTAAAGAGAAACATTTCAGTGAGATATAGGAACTTGTTTTAAGGCGATGCATCTTATTTCAAGAAATATTATCAAAAAACTTCATTTGATCTGTTTGCAGATTTTTTTTGCTCATTACAAGTTATATATCAATCTATATATCTATATATATATATGTATATATATAGATATATATACATATATTTACTGTATATATACTGTATGTGTATATATATATATATATATATATATATATATATATATATATAGTACTTATTTTAAGAGTGAGCAAGATTTTTTCCTAGTAATAAGCAAATAATTCTACCAGTAGAATAGGTTGACTTTTTTTTTTTATTATTATGATTTAATCTTATTTTGAGTGTGATGAGATGTTTTGACTAGAAATTAGAAAAATATGTTTGGTGAGATTTCAGTTTTTGCAGTTCCAGCATGTTTCAGAAGGACCACATCTGCACCCTGGATTATCTTAAAACGTAGGACTATGATGATACTTCCTGATATGAACTTAATCATCACAGCTATTAGGCTGCACACAGCCAAGCCACATCATCACTAATCCATGCATAGACACACAAACTTGTCTATTTTCATAAACAGGTTTACTGTATGACAACTTCAAGCCAAACAAGGGAAACTTATAAATGATGTCATCAAGCCGGCCTGCTGTGAATATGTGGGGGCTTCTGCCCCATCCAGCCTTTGTTTTCCATGCTTTCTACACTTTCACTCCTGTAAACATCTTGACCTGCTTGGCTAGCACCAGCAGGATTTGCGGTAGTGTCTGTAAATGCATATCATTGTCCTCCTTTCCATCCTCATCATTTCCACCACTCTCCTCACTGTAACATGACTCATTCTTGTTCATCTCATCCACTACACTGCCAACAGTAGATCTGGGCATGAAAAGTTCCCCTTTCAGCCGACTGCCAGCCACTTACCAGCCACTTACCAGCCACTTGTCTGCTAATTCAATCGCACCTGTGTGCCCAGGGGAAACGTTTTCAGAGCATAAATGAATGCCCGGAACAAGGATGTTTCTACACGCCAAGTTTGGACATCGTAAGTGATGGCGTATTGCGGGACAAGCCGTTTAGCCAGTGATAGTGCAGTAATGGTGCACTATTACTGCACCACTTCTGGCAGAAAAAGGAGGAACTTTTTCATGCCCAGATCTGTATGTCCGCTACTATC
>JALJCO010013325.1:0-60457 GCA_023101725.1 Atherinomorus stipes | reverse complement strand
AAGAAGGATTATATAAATATAAAAGAAGGCGTCTCATTGAATGATAACTCGGTTTAACTATCAACTCACTGGACTTCCAGCTGACAGGCACAAGAAAACAAGTCAAACCTTTCAAAAACAAACTTTTTAATGACTTAGACAGGAAAATGACTAACAGGATGATGAAATAAAACTTAAAGAAAGGAAAATGGACAAACTGATGTTCCAGCTGCTGCTGCCCAGTAAAGAATAAAAATTGGCAGTAATCGCTAAATTACTTTCAGAACGTGTCAGAGCTGTAATGGTGGAGCAGGAACTGGTATCAATGAGTTACCAGATAAGTGAACAAGTAATGCAAGAAAAAGATGCAAGATAAAAGAGTGAAACTGAGTGAAGAAATTGGTGAAATAAAAAAATTATTATTCAATTCAACTTTTATTACAGACTTGCAGTCCAAAAATTCATAAAAATAGATAAACAGACAAACAAGCAGCCACAAGACAAGTGATCACAAGAAGCAACTTTAGAGTTCTTTTGCAATAACAGTTAACCACCATTTAGAAAAAACAGAGTTAACTGCTTTTCGTCGCTGTCGGGTACAAACCTCCTATCTCCATTTAACATCATTAAAACCCTCTACTTCATGTGAGTGTGAGTTGGTGAAAATATTCAAAAAGTAAATGAAGAGTTTATTTGCAGAAGCAGTAAAGTCCGTTTTTACTAAATGGTGGTTAACTGTTTTTGCAAATGAACTCTTCAATTACAGTTGTGCGAAAAAATTGTTTGCCCCTTCCTGATTTCTTATTTTTTTTGCATGTTTGTCACACTTCAATCTTTCAGATCATCAAACAAATTTAAATATTAGACAAAGATAACGCAAGTAAACACAAAATGCAGTTTTTAAATGAAGATTTTGTTAAGGAAGGAAAAATCCAAACCTCCATGGCCCTGTGTGAAAAAGTGATTGCCCCTTAAACCTAATAACTGGTTGGGCCACCCTTAGCAGCAACAACTGCAATCAAGCATTTGGGGGTTCAGGTGGGGACTTTGACTAGGCCACTCCAAAGTCTTCATGTTGTTGTTCTTAAGCCATTCAGAGGTGGACTTGCTGGTGTGTTCTGGATCATTGTTCTGCTGCAGAACCCAAGTGCGCTTCAGCTTGAGGTCACCAACAGATGGCCGGACGTTCTCCTTCAGGATTTTTTGTAGAAGCAGAATTCATGGTTCCATTTACCACAGCAAGTCTTTCAGGTCCTGAAGCAGCAAAACAGACCCAGACCATCACACTAAAACCACCATATTTTACTGTTGCTACGATGTTCCTTTTCTGAAATGCCGTGTTACTTTTACGCCAGATGTAATGGGACCTACACCTTCCAGAAAGTTCCACTTTTGTCTCTTCAGTCCACAGAGTATTTTCCCAAAAGTCTTGGGGATCATCAAGATGCTTTCTGGCTAAACTGAGACGAGCCTTTATGTTGTTTTTGCTCAGCAGTGGTTTTGGTCTTGGAACTCTGCCATGCAGCCATTTTTGCCCCCCAGTCTCTTTCTGATGGGGGAGTCATGAACACTGACCTTCATTGAGGAAAGTGAGGCCTGCAGTTCTTGGATGTTGTTCTGGGGTCTTTTGTGACCTCTTGGATGAGTCGTCGCTGTGCTCTTGGGGTCATTTTGGTCGGCCGGCCCCTCCTGGGAAGGTTCACCACTGTTCCATGTTTTCACCATTTGTGTATAATGGTTCTCACTGTGGTTCTCTGGAGTCTCAAAGCTTTAGAAATGGCTTTGGAACCTTTTCCAGACTGATAGATCTCAGTTACTTTGTTTCTCATTTGTTCCTGAATTTCTTTGGATCGCAGCATGATGTCTAGCTTTTGAGACCCACCTGAATCCCATTGAGATGCTGTGGCATGGCCTTAAAAAGGCGGTTCATGCTGGAAAATCCTCCAATGTGGCTGAATTACAACAATTCTGCAAAGATGAGTGGAACAAAATTCCTCCACAGCGCTGTAGAAGACTCACTGCCAGTTATCACAAACGCTTGTTTGCAGTTGTTGCTGCTAAGGTGGAACAACCAGTTAGTAGGTTTAGGGGGCAATTACTTTTTCACACAGGGCCATGGAGGTTTGGATTTTTTTCCCCTTTACTAATAAAAATCTCCATTTAAAAACTGCATTTTCTGTTTCATTATGTTGTCTTTGTCTAATATTAAAATTTGCTTGATGATCTGAAACATTTAAGTGTGACAAACATGCAAAAAAGTAAGAAATCAGGAAGGAGGCAATCTATATTTGCAATTCAAACTTTTAATGGGCGCATTTTGGCTCATGTGGCATTATTTATTCATTTAACATGATGTATGAACTTCATACATCAGGTTTTAAACAGATGTAATCACAGATGTGGGCTTCATACTATGAAGCTGTCTCGTCCCATCTCTTGCTTCCCCCATGTCTGATGCTTCATTGCATAATTCCAGATGTCCTGTCCAGAAAGTGAATAAAGGATGAATCAGATTCTGTTGTCAGCCATTAGTTTAAGAATCTGCGTAGTGTTGTTTTATATGAACCAGACAGTTTGCTATCTTAAAAGCATACGTCTGTTCTGTTCAGATAAAAACTCCCTCAAACTTTCTGTGAATCACTTCAAACTCCGGGTGAAGAATCTTGGCACGGACAGCTGCTGCTGCGACCCGCGGCCTGAACATATTTCAGCTTTTCATACTGGAAAATATGCACATTCTGTCCTTCCTGCCAGCTGTGACGCTCATTAAACCAGCGATAAAAGAACTGAGGGATGTGTTTGCAGCCTCCGTGCACAAAGTCGTATCCGGGTCATCCATCAGTGGCACTTTGTTCCTCTGACCAGTTCGAGGGCTTAAAATATTACATAGTAGTCAGTCAAGCAGAATCAGCGATGAGAGAGCGTGCAGCACATGTCTGTGCATGTGGACGTGAGCAGGAATGTAGGAAACAACGGTGTATGTCTGGCTGCATCTGCATCTCAGTTGACTGACATGAGGGAATGTTTACTTTAGTGCAACAGCCCAAACAAGCCCAACAAGGCACCAGGCCACACTGGCTGTTCTTATGCAACTGGTCTGTGTCACAAGTTTGAGGTTTTATTTTTAGCACAAAGAAAAGAAACTTATGTGAACAGCTCTGAGATCACAGCCAAGCAGAAGATAATCCAAAGTGTTTGTATGGAAGTTGGGGGGGGGGGGGGGGGGGGGGGCCTGCAGGTTTGAAGTGGTTTTGGTACGACATTTGGTTCAGTGTACAAGCCCTGGAGCAACAATCAGAGCCACCAACAGGGATGAAAGAGCTGGTAGAGATGTGACGTTCATGAACGAATCCATTCTTTTGAACGGCCTTTTTTAAATGGGTACAACACCCACAGAATGATGTGCCTTCGTTTTCCACTCACCCTCATGCTGAGCAAGACTTTCATATCATGGAGGTCAACTGCACTCGAAACAAAAAGGTCCATAAAAGTCCACAAAAACTTGTCAGTATTCCTCCATACTGCTCGTCCAATGTAATCCAAGTGTCCTGAGTGGGTAGCGTCCAGAATTTCCTGGAAACCACATCATTTAGTAGCTTTTTATAGCCTAAATAAAACATCACACTTCTCCGATGCGCGTTCATGCAAGTTCACGACACTATGAAAGCAGCAGCGTTCAACGCCTACTCTGCTGATAATAGAAATGTAGAAGAAGAAATATGTTGTTTACATTGTTCTAAGAGCATCCAAGCTGCAGACAAACACAACAGGGGTTGGATATTGATTTAAAAGAAAGAAAGAAAGAAAGAAAGAAAGAAAGAAAGAAAGAAAACGTGCGATCTTGTCTGCCGCGGCTTCCGTAGTGTCGTGAACTCGCATGGACGCGCATTGGGGAAGTGATATGTTCTACACCCAAAAAACTGATTCCAGCCCCTGTTAGGGCTGGAATATACTTGCTGCTGGTGACACGTACGCATCAGGGCGCCCATGCGCTCCCAGCTTACCTACGGCACGTAGGTCGCTTGCGTTGACGTGACATAACGTGCTGCGTACGCGTGGTGCAATATCGACTTGAACGCTAGAGGTGCTCGTGTGACTTTCTCCGCGACTTTTGGTTAAGTGGCCGCACATACCACCTCCGCTGGCGACAAGACGTCTTTTTCTTTCGCAGCAGCAAAAGTAAAATGATCATTTCTTCTTCCTTGAAGAACTTGTCCACTTTCCACATACACCTGCGCCGTTCACGTATGCTCCGGAAATACAATCTGACCGGTGTTCAGCAGACAGCCGGTACAGATTCATCATGTCACAAATGCAAGTAAACGGAATGTCGTTGTCTGAACGTCGCTAACTGCTAGCACAGGGGTCGGCAACCCGCGGCTCCGGAGCCGCATGCGGCTCTTTAGTCCCTCTGTTGCGGCTCCCTGGCATTGGAAAATGAATTAATGACTATTCTACTAAAGTGTATTGTATTTTGGTTGGTTCACTTTAATAATGTGATTCTAAAAGACCAAGACAAATGTCCCCTTGAGAGACAATAAAGTTTCTTATCTTATTCTAAATTTGAAGACTATGATGATCCCTCTGAGGGATTCATGTACAGTTGCGCACTTTCCCCGAGTTCTCCGAGCACTGCAAATGCAGCACGTGAAATAAAATCCAACTCAACTATTAAAATAAAGACAATTTATATTTTTACCATTTTGCAAAGCAGCCCATTGAGTGTCAGGTGTAACAAGCAGGTAACTGCAGTAAAACGGCGAGTAATTGTCCAGCATGCTACGATGCATCTTTCAAACCTTTACGCAGCCAATCAGTGTTAATAACTGCACTTCATGCTCACGTGCTGCTATTGTGCAGCATAGCATGATACAGCCCTATTGAATCAGCAATCACGGAATTAAACATTAAAAACGGAATTAATTACAAACAAAGAACATCACTGAGTGTGGACGTGCCGCGGAGCGCTGAACTTTCCTCCTGGCGCACTATCCCACGAACGCCTCAGAGCGGAGCGTCTCTGTTGCGCTGTTGCTGCAGTTCTGGCATTTAAAGTGAATAATAAACGAGCAAAAGCTTATTTATCCACTCCGACCCTGTCATGCTGCGCTTTGATCACTTCTCCAGCAGGTAGGCCGACGATAGAGAAGAAAAGTGTCTGATGCACTGAGCATGTTCAGCGCTGCGTGGGCAGATTCATTTGGTTTCACTGCTGACCAGATTATTTTGCGTAGCTATGTTCATATTTTGTGAAACAGTAATTTCATTTTTCGGGTAGCTTACTGCACGCGCCAGTAAAAGGATGACGGCACAGACAGGACAGCGTGTTTGGTTTGCTGCTGGTAGATTATTAAAGCTGCGTCTTTTTCCATCCTACACTGTAAATTCTTATAAGTTGACTTTACTTTAAAAAAATATGCAAACTTTCTGCCTCAAAAAAATTAAGTAAACTCTAATTGGAGTGATTAAGTAGAATAAACTAAAATGGTTTAAGTTTGTAGAACTTTTCTGAACTTAATAAATTTGAGTAAGCTGTAAGTGGATGATGCTGGGGAGGAAACTTGATAGGATTCATTTCACAGAAATTAGATCCACACCATTTTCAATTTTATTTTCACCAACAACATGCTTTTAAGTTCATCTTACTTAAAGTAAATGATGAACTCAAAACTGTTCTCACTATGTAGCAAGAACTTAGTCCAGGTGGGTTTAAGCTACAACTATTGTCAGACCACACACATCTCTGTCGCGGTGCAGCATCTGCTGGGTAGTAGATGTTCAATACAGGAATTAACAAACAAGTTGAGAGCAGTCACATGACACTACCAACATTACTTATAAATCCCTCATTTGTGAATAATCTCCAATTTATTGTTAAAAGAAGTGAACTGCATTGTGGGAAACCTGCTCCCTCCCCACCCCTAATTTCCCTTTACTCATTTTAATTAAGCTGTTTCAACTTAAGTAAATTAAGTTATCTAACATGTTGCCCTCCAAAGTTCTTACAACTTATTTAGAATAAGTATTACCAACAACTGAGTTAAAATTAAGTTCTGCCTACTAGATAGATTCTAGTAAAGCCAATATTACCATTTACAGTGTACATAAATACAACTAAAATAGATTTTTTTAAAAAAAAGTGACCTTCAACCCGACGTCTTTTCTTTTTAGTTTAAAATGTTTTTCTTGCTGGATGCAGAAATGTAATTTCGTTTTTTCGTTTTTATGTTAAATGCAACACATTTAACATTTAAGTTTTATTTAATTATCAATGTTAAAAGTCAGTTGATGCTCCAGTGTTTTCTTTATTGTAGGAAACGGGTCTAAAAGGCTGTTTGGCTGAAACAGGTTGCCAACCAGCTTATGTAAGACTTTTACATTTTTGCGGCTCCAGACAGATTTGTTTTTCGGTTTTTTGGTCCAATATGGCTCTTTGAACATTTTGGGTTGCCGACCCCTGACTTATACCAATTGCCCAAAGAGGTCAGTGAGGTGGTGTCTAATGACAAATCTTAGTAATTTAGACATCCTTTGCAATAATAGCTTGAACTAATTGCATCATATAAACCTCTATCCCCAGTTAAATTGTTTGAATTTACTGCACATAAAACACTTATAGTAAGACAATGCAAGTAATTTAACTCCAATGAACTAAATAATTTTGTGTTGAAATAACATAAATCATTTACATTTATTGAATGTGATTATTTCCATTTAAAGCAATTGAATAAAAATGTGTTGGACAAGCTCAATTATATTACGCTGCATGAATGGCTAAAATTCAAGTTCACCCTACATATATTCATTGGAGTTCATTTGAGTGACTGTTCCGGCTCTAAAAATATACTAAATGATGTTGTTTCGAGTAAATTATGGACACTTGAGCCGTGTCTCAAACAGCACACTTGCCTGAGTGCACTGGAATTCAGTGCATAGTGCGCATTGTGTACTTTGTCTGTGGTGCACAGTCGCTTAATGCTGACCTGAACAGAGCACTGCACTTATAGGAAGTGGACTAGCATTGCCCGCTAACGTGTGCTAACTCTACACTATGGCCTCAAACAAATGACCAGGGGTCTCATTTATAAACGTTGCGTACACACAAAACGGGGCCTGAAACTGGCGTACACCAGTTTCTTCGCAAAAGTTGTGATTTATAAAAAGCAAACTTGAGGGGAAAATGTGCGGTCTCTGACCCATGCGTACGCTGGTTTTGGAGACTGGGGAAACTGGCGACACAGATGGTGAGGTGGGGAACTGAAACCACACGGCATCATGATTCCCCTGCTGGCAGCGCGGGGTCCTGTCACTTCCATCTATTGTGCCCAGGCTACATGCCTGTCAACTTCTCCTCAGCAGAGTGGTTGGTGTGCATTACTTTTACACAGGAGACTTGAGATCGAGCCCCGTCCAAACTCTCCTTTTGTCCTGTCACACTCAAACATTTATTTCCCCTTTTTAAAACAAATTTCAGTCGTATTGGGTTTATAGGATTCAAACCAGCAGCGTTATTTCTGCTGCAGCTGAAACTTTAAGAACCTTTCAAATAAATAAAAAGGTCCGTAAGCAAACTTACAGGTTAAATCAACTTTTCATTAAAGTTTTCTCACCATCATCTTCATCTACTGATGATCATGGTGATTATTCACCACATTGATACACAGAATCTGACAAGGTGCTGCAGTCAGACTGATTGATGTATAAACATATTAATACTGTGGGGACACTAATTCTGCATCGGGGCTGCTGGAGGACCTACATGTGAGAAAATTAGAAGGGAGCGCGTTTTCAGGATTTCCTGGCCCAATGATGATGATGATGATGATGATGATGACTGGCTAATAATCACATTTACCTCTGCAGCGCTTTTGTCTATGAACTGGACCCAGATACCCCGACCACCAAAACTGTGCCCACCCCGACGAATCAGAGGCTGCTGACCACCGTGGTGGAGCCATCAACCTCACCAAAGACCGGCGGAGGTGTTGGCAGGCGAGGGGGGGGGGGATCGCGCTGCACCACACCAAACATGTGTTGTGTGTTCTGCACACAGTCGCTCTGACGCAGCGACTTCTGGAACAGACTCTGTTACATCATCATCCCCACAACAACCTGCTGTCACTCAGCAAACTTACGTTTATCTGTGTTTCCTGTGACGCCCAAATAAAATGTTTTTGTGAGGCTTCACTTCACCAACAAACACCTCCACTTCCGTCTCTGTGAAATGGTGTTTTATTGTCTTTTCGGTCGCCACGATTCAGTTTTAAATGCCTCAGATCAGCTGGCTCATTTATATGCAGAAACATCCATGAGGTGCTTTGCATTGATTTATGGTAGAAAGTGGGCGTGTAGGGGGGGGGGGGGAATATGAGCCAAATTCACCTGCGCAATTGACTTGAATCTGTGCGTACACACAGTTTTATAAATCGGAATATTTTTTGGCGTACGCAACCTTTTGGTTTTGGGTGTACGTACACTTTAGACAAAGATCCTACGCACAGTTTTTTAAATGAGACCCCTGATCATAACTGTCATCGGGGAGTGGACAGCATGGTAGCCAACTACATACACATTAGTAATCATGTCTAAATAATTTTATAAACGTTACTTATATCAGTACAGTACCGCCTCCGCTGCAGCAGGGGTCGCCACCGCTTTGTTCACCGCCATTATTCAGCTCTGAAAGCAGTTTGAAAGTCCCGCCTCTTACGCTACATCAGCAAGATGGCGTCCGTGTAGTGCGAGTAGTGTGCTTCATTTTGCACTTTGTTTTTGGCCGTTTTTAGGGCAACATCCTGGTACTTTCAGAGCTCTGAGTTTTCCTTAAATGACAGCATGAACGCACTACACACTGAAAAAGGGTTTGAAGTGCTCAAGTGCGCAGTTTGAGACACGGCCTTGGATTACATTGGACGAGCAGTATGCAGGAGCATCGACAAGTTTTTGTGGACTTTTATGGACCTATATGAATTATATGAAACAACCCCCCCCCGGATCTCCGGCTGCATTTGAGATCTTAAAGGTGCCATGACATCAAATTTCACTTTTCTGGGGTTTTGGGTGTATAATATGATCTGTTGTGCACTGATGAGGCCATGTGAATGTCCAGAGTGAGAATCAAAGTTCCTGTTTATGGTCTGTCAGCTTTGTTTCTCTGCTCAGAAACAGTTGAATCAGACAGCAGGCTATCATTCTACGTAGTTCTATCATTCTACGTAGTTCTATCATTCTACGTAATTTAATTGCTCCAATAAGAGCACGCTATCAAGTAAACAGCGCCCCCTCCCCCCCCCTCTCTCTCTCTCTCTCCTAACGGTTTATGCACCGTCCGCACCCCCTCCCCTCCCTGTCTGATTCAGCTTCGTGTATGGAGCAAGTAGTAACTTCTGTGCAGTCAGGTCTGGGTTTTCAAACAAATGGATTTAAAAGCAAACTTCTGCAGCAACACTGAGGGAGGGGGCCACAACCTTGTCATTACCTGTAAGTTTATTTATTTTCTAAATGCTGTCTTGTCTGAAAAACGTAGCTCACTATCTGAACTGCCCATGTTGCTAGCAGTTAGCCTTTAGCAAACTCCGACCGCAGCTTGACCTAGATTCTCCAAATAAGGTCATAGCGAAATAAGGTGTAGCCAATCAAAATGAAGTCAACGTGGTCTCCGGGTAAAGCTCCATATCATCACCGGACCCAACTGTATTGCTGAGGAAGTGAGGTCTGGCGTTTCAAAACAATACTCCGCTGTAAAAAATGCCGTTTTTTTCTTTGGAGTATTTACATATAAAGTAATGCCAACAACATAAACTAGTTTTTAACTGTTATGTCATCACTCCTTTAAAAAAGTGCTCCCTCAGCATGAGGGCGAGTAGAAAATGAAGGACCATCATTCTGTGGGTGTACTATTCCTTCAAATGAACGATAAGAATTGATTCTTAGTTGTGAGCTACTCATTTGAGAACCATTACGACGTCCAACACGTTTCATTAGGGTGAACGCATCTCTGGGCAGAAAGAAAGAAAACTCAGAAATACTGAGTTCCAAAACGTTTATTTAATTTGCATGGATGTAACTCAGGTTTATTCTATTTTTATTCATATTTATTTGATTTATTTCTGTATTTTTCCTGAATTTTTTTTAAGTCCTATATCGTAGGCCCATTTTATATAGATATTATCATTTTTCATTCGCTTTTATTCTTACGTAGTGTGAATTATTTGCATTACTGAAATGTTCTTATGTGGAAAATTCTTGGAGTAAAGTTGTTTTGCATGGAAACTCGTAGTCAGCTCAGTTTTTGTTGTGCCGCAAAGATTTTTGGTGATTAAAACTCCAAAATAGTGATTTCACTTAAAGCACAGGGACACGGAGCCACATCATAAAAACAGTTACAATGGAAACACAAGCCGAATAAAAATCGCACTGATTATTAAGAATATTTACCACCAAGTATACTGATGGGGTGTGAAAGTTTAAATGATTCAGATCCAAATCTTGTCCAGTAAACTGCTACCAGTGATTATTTACCTGATAAAAATGTGCTACCTTTGATTAAATTCTGTGATGAAGAATGAGAAGGAGCCAGTCTTTTGAATGGCTCCCTTCATAAATCCCATCTGTACTGGTGCGACGGCGGTGCGGGGGACCACTGGGAGGCAGCAGCATCTCTTCCTGGACCACGGCTCTTTCTGGGCACGAGTTCTCTGTCTGCAGGTTTTTGTGTGATGAAGTCGTAACCCTGAACTCAGGAGGTGTTTCAGAACTTCTGGGGATGAATATCAGATGGATGCATGCAGGAAAGCAAACCCACTGCAAACGGGACCCATCCCCCCCCTGGTCAGGGAGGGTTCTGATGAGGATCGTCATCGGAGATCATATTTCTCCAGTTTCATCTTCTCTCAGACTTCCCAGGTTTTAACATGATCCACGCTCAGACCGCAGCTTTACTGCTGGTTCCTCGAGGTTCTAGAGGTAGAACGGGAGGCAGAACCTCCAGCTATCAGACCCTCTCTCCCAGCCTGACCTCCTCTCTACCTTCAGATCATCCAGGCAGATCTGGGTTTTTGACCCTGACCCATCCCTGTAGGACGTCCCATGATGCACTGCTCCTCTCTGCTCATATATCTGACATTGTTATTCATTTGTGTCTCTCTAAAGGATCAACTGATACATCAGCCGGCTAATATTTTAGGCCGATATTTGCTTTTTTTTTTTTTCTGATATCGGCATCGGCTGATACCGCCTTTGGCAGCAGTTGTTGGAGATGCTGGTTTCTTTTTGACATATTAATATGCAGTCATCCTCAAAATTATTCATACCTTCCAATTAAAGAAAATGTTTAATAAACAATAATTGTTATTATTTAAATAACAAGAAACTTTAAAAAAGTAACAATAAATAAAAATTTAGAAAATTACCATTAAGTGAAACAAACTATTGCTTTTCAATTGTAGTTGAAAAAAAATCGTTTTTAAAAAGCAAACAAACTGTCCCAGACCAATTCCTTTCTGATGAACCATAGACAGACATACACTGGAAAAAAAAAAATCTTTGGATCAACTTTAGAAAAAAAGAAAAAGAAATACTGTAATTTGTTACAACTAAATTTATTAGTTTTTTTCAAACTAAATTTATGATTTGTTTGAAACCATAAATTTTGATGAACTGAAAATATATATTTTACCTTAAAACAAAGAAAAATCACTTTAATACAAAGTAAAAATATAATTCATAACGAAGAAACATTTTTTACTTTGTTACAACTTAATTTTTCATCTTGGAATAAATTAAACAAATTGCTGTAATTCTGTAACATGCTTTTTTCTTTCAATTTTCTCAAGTTAAAATGCTTATTTAGGACAAAGTAATATGTTACTTTTATCTTACTCTTTGTACATAGTACCAAGCCTAAGCAGTATTTAAAGTTTGTGACTAATCAGCAAATTAAACAGTATTCATGTCTTGCTGGTTTAAAGCCACATGGATTATACTGTCGGCAGGTTGGGAGTTTAAATCCTTGTACTGTCCTTCACACTCATGTCGCAACTTTAACGTCCAAACTGAAAATAATTTCTCAACAACTTCCTCTGAATGTGAAAATAACAAAGACAGTAAACACATAACTCAAATTTATACCATAACAATCATAAAAGGTTCAAATTCCTGCTGAATTTGCTTTTCCCATGAGCCTCTGTGGTCCAGAAATGTTGAGTTTTTAAAATAGCTCCGCCCCCTTTGTTGTTCACGCACTCTGAAGCTGGAACAACTTAATAAATTTACTTTGAGAGAAAGTAAAAACTTATTTCAGACTAGAGTGTCATTTTTACGTTGATTTAAATGTTAAAAAATAAGATTTCATCACCAACCCAAACAATCATGTTAGATTGATGTAAAAAAAAAATCTTTCAGATCAACTACAGCCCAGATGTGCAGACGTCTGATTGGACGTTACAGAAAACACCTGATTGCAGTGATTGTCTCAAAGTGTTGCTCAACAAAATTTAAGCTTTGCAGCCCCATCATGCTTTTTTACTTGTTTTATTTTTTTATTTGTTTTTTTTTATTTATTTTTTTATTAAACAATTCAAAATCAATGTCATGATTTTCATAAAAATTTTCATTTATTATCAATTTGTTCAATTTCAGCTTATTTCAGTGACAGCTGGATTTTTTTTTCCTTATTTAATGAGCGTATGAATAATTTTGAGGACGACTGTATGCAAAAATATCTAAAAACAAGATATTCATATGTTAATTATAAGTGCACTGTTTCTTTTTTTTTTTATTTGAAAAAAGTTGTAATATTAGTTGTCATTGTGTCCTTCAAATGCAGTATCGACCCCAAATATCGGCAGGTTGTATCGGCTGAGGCTCAGGCAGAACATACATTGGTATCAGCCCTAAAAATAAATCTGTATCGGTGGATCAATGGTCTCTTCTTCCTGCTCAGCAGATTTCCCTGCTTGTTGACACGTCTGTGAACCAACAACTGAGCAACAAACACAACATCAGCAGGTTTACTGACGTCTCTGCACAACCGTAACGTCCTGAGCTTCGTCCATTCTGTTCAGGCACTTCATCGTTTTCTGATCCAAGAAGTTACTGGACCAGATATAATCTCAAATCTGTTATGATCATGTGATAAGTTTAAAAAAAGACGTAGACAACAAGAGGAATTTTTTTCTTCAATAATTTCTTTTAATTGTCAAGTTTTTCAATAAAAGAAAAAGAGCTGGTCAAATGTTGATTTAATGCAAACCCAGAAATCCATATCTGACAAACACAAGCAGGAAAATCTTCCAGTAAAACTCCAGAAAACCTCATTAAAAACAGAAAACTGGAAAAGATCAGAGATCACAGTCTGTCCATGGGAACCAGAGGTTTGCTGCTCTGGAAGCCGCCGGCACCTGCTTTTCTTTCTTTTTTTTTTTTTTTCCATCCCCTCCAACACGACTAAATCTGGGGCTGTTCTGGGATTTACAGATGTTCTGTGTTTGGAATCTGGGTAAAAGGTCAGCTTGCTGGCCAGAGATGGGAGTGGCCATTTTGGGGAAATGGACTCAGCAGCTGTGGTGAGGTGCAGATCCGGTGATGATCAGAAACACGCGGCCTTGTGGATCTGGTTTACGGGACCCAGACACCACCGATTCCCACAAACCTCAAACGTTACCACAGACTTTAAGTAACTGAACGTGTTACGTGTCGCTAAAATCCAAAGCTCTGAAGCACATTTATGTACGTTTTCTATTTAGATTCAGCAGTTTTAAAGTTCACACAAAGAAAAACGCAACAGAAAAATATCTGTTTTTTTCCCTTTTTACTATAAATAAAAGTTAGAATCACTATTTTTAACAAATGATTGAGAAAACAGTTAACGAGTGTAATGATCCAAATCTGAAACAGAAATGAGATGAGACACTTCTGAGGTGACTCAGAGAGGCTTACTCCGACAAAATGCTTTTAATTCATAATAGTTACTGAACATTTTGCTGTACTGAGTAGCAGTGCTGGCAGTTAAAGGGTTAAAGCTACCATAGTTTGAACAAAAATGGTGTTTTGCATGTTTTACGTTGCACATTAAACATTTGTTTTAGCAAAATCTGGTGCACTTTAACAGAAAAAGCAGCAGGAGTGTTAGAAGCCGTTAGAACGTCAATATAAAATAAATCAATTCTATTCTGGATTTGCAGAGCGGCTGCACAGATAATGATCATCATTTAGACTGTCGGGATGTTTCACCTGGAAGCTGCAGCATTATCACACTGCAGCAGGTTTCCATGACTCCTGACCGAAACATGACATTTATCTGAATCACAATCAATGAATTACTATTAATGCGTCTCTACGCTTAATCCAGACCATGGTCTGGTCTCTGGTCTGGACTCCACCCTGTCTGGTCTCTGGTCTATCTGGACTCCACTCTGGTCTCTGATCTGGACTCCACCCTGGCTCTGGTCTGGTCTCTGGTCTGGACTACTATCTGGTCTCTGGTCTGGTCTCTGGTCTAGTCCCTGGTCTGGTCTCTGGTCTGGACTAATGTGTGGTCTCTGGTCTGGACTCCATCCTGGACTCTGGTCTGGACTACTATCTGGTCTCTGGTCTGGTCCCTGGTCTGGTTTCTGGTCTGTTTGTTGGTCTGGTCTCTGGTTTGGACTCCTGTCTGGTCCCTGGTCTGGTTTCTGGTCTGGACTCCCACCCTGGACTCTGGTCTGGACTACTATCTGGTCTCTGGTCTGGTCCCTGGTCTAGTTTTTGGTCTGGTCTCTGGTTTGGACTCCTGTCTGGTCCCTGGTCTGGTTTTTGGTCTGGTCTCTGGTTTGGACTCCCTGTCTGGTTTCTGGTCTGGTCTCTGGTCTGGACTCCACTCTGGACTCTGGTCTGGACTCCACTCTGGACTCTGGTCTGGACTACTATCTGGTCTCTGGTCTGGTCCCTGGTCTGGTTTCTGGTCTGGTCTCTGGTCTGGTCTCTGGTCTGGACTCCTGTCTGGTCTCTGGTCTGGACTCCACTCTGGACTCTGGTCTGGACTACTATCTGGTCTCTGGTCTGGTCCCTGGTCTGGTTTCTGGTCTGGTCTCTGGTCTGGTCTGTGGTCTGTACTCCTGTCTGGTCTCTGGTCTGGACCCCCCCCCTTCTATCTCTTTTTCTCCCCCTGGACTTTTGTCTGGACTACTATCTGGTCTCTGGTCTGGTCCCTGGTCTGGTTTCTGGTCTGGTCTCTGGTCTGGTCTCTGGTCTGGACTCCTGTCTGGTCTCTGGTCTGGACTCCACCCTGGACTTTGGTCTGGACTACTATCTGGTCTCTGGTCTGGTCTCTGGTCTGGCTCCGTCTGGTCTCTGGTCTGGTCTCCTGTCCTCTTCTTCTCCCCCCTTCTCTTCTTCTCTTTCTTCTCTCTCCTCTTTCTCCCCCCGACTTTGGTCTGGACTACTATCTGGTCTCTGGTCTGGTCCCTGGTCTGGACTAGCTGACCTTGTCCGTGGATCTAAGAGCCCTGCTGGGTTTATACTCCGAACATCTCAGATGGATTCCGGACCTGAACCAGTCTGGGATTGTGGACGATCATCAGGATTTTATGGAAACCAGTGTAAACTGGAAACCAGTGTTGAGGCGTTGAAACTGGTGTAATGTGTTCAGATCTTCTGGTTTTGGTTCAAACTCCAGCAGCATCTGGATGAGCTGCAGATGCTTGATGATCTTTTTGTGAAGTCCAGTTAAAACCCAGTGGCCTCATTTATAAACTGTGCGTAGGATCTTTACTAAAAGTGTACGTACGCCCAAAACCAAAAGTTTGCGTACGCCAAAAAATATTCAGATTTATAAAACCGTGTGTACGCACAGATGCAAGCAGTTTCCCCTTTATAAATCACACTCTTCCTGGAAGTTTGCGCAGGTGAATTTGGCTCCGCCCCCTACACGCCCACATTCTACCATAAATGGTCAATGCAAAGTACCTGATGGATGTTTCTGCATATAAATGTACCTGATCTGAGGCATTTAAAGCTTCATCCTGGCGACCGAAAAGACAATCAAACGTGATTTCGTGGAGGCTGTTGTGATGATGTAACAGAGGTCTGTTCCAGAAGTCGCACTGTGGAACTGTGGAGGAAACGCCGTGTCAGAGCGACTGTGGAGGACACAGAACACCTGTTTGTGTTGTGTGGTGCAGCGGTGCATCCATGCGCAGCATTACGCACACGTGTCACCCTGGTATTAACATGCTTAGATGAGTCTGACTGCTGCAGCTTGTCAGAATCTGTGAATTAATGCGGTAAATGAATGAGAATCGTCTGGCTGCGGCCTGGGCGTTCCCGTCATGCTACACGTCATCAATTCATTGTTCAATCGTGAATTTTCTCACAGGGGGCGCTGGAAACGCTGCCATTTTATTCCAAACGTGTTCCACGCTGACCTCTGCCTCCCGGGGAAAACATGATTACCCAGTGAGAGGTTATGTCAGTAAGGTGATTATTATTTAACATGTCTCTGTATAACTCATGTGTTGTCTTTATTGTATCTGAATCCGATATCAATAACAGCGACTAGCTTGTCTCAGGAGCAGCTCACGTCTGAATGTCGTCGGTCCAGCAGCAACGCGGCTGTTTGTAGTTATCAGCTAAAGTTTGCAGCAACGACTTGTAACGTTCGGCCTATAACCACGTGGGTTTTGTTTATTTGGATGTCGTTGTTTTATATAAAAAAAATAACGGTTTGTCGACGTGTTTTTTTTTTCAAACAGTCATGCTGTCTTGCTAATTGTGCGTGTGTGCTGTGGCTTTTGTGTATTTGTTTCTTCTGTTGGCTGTTCTGGTCTGTGTTCTGTTTAATGTCCTGTTTTTTGTGTCGTGCATTTTAATGTGTGTTATATGTTATTAGGTTACTGTATTAATAGGCGTTATCTATTTAATATAAAACGATGACATCCAAATGAACAAAGCCCACTTGGTTATGGGCAAAATGTTACAAGTCGTCGCTGCAAACTTTAGCTGATAACTACAAATAGCCGCGTTGCTGATGGACCAACGACACGAAGACATGAGCTGGTCCTGAGACAAGCTTGTCGCTATTATTAATATCGGATTCGGATACAATAAAGACAACAAAAGAGTTATACAGTGTCACATTGTCAAATAATCAACTTACTGACATTGGGTAATCATCCGTGTTTACAGACTTTTTTACTGCGACAGCTTTGATGACGTCACTATTATGCGACACCATAATAAGTAAACGTCTGTAAATAATGACGAATCACCATGAAAAAGCCGTTTTGAGCTCACAGGGGGGTCCGACTAATGTTTTGTAGCAAAACATAGGTGAAATGAAGGAGTTTGTGGCAGATGATGCCTTATTTAGAGGCTGCACACGATTGCTCCATCACTGCCACTATATGGCGCGTACGCTGATCTCCAGTGGATCTAAATATCTCCCAACATAGTTCAAGTTGCACCAAAACTGTCTGGGTGAGTAAATGAACATATTTCATACTAGAAAATAGGTCCAGATTTTAAAAAATCCGAAGTTCCCCTTTAAATGTTTGAGAGTGACAGGACATACGGAGAGCCTGCACGGGGCTCCGTCCCCACCCAGAGGAACATTTTACTTCTCTTTTGCATCTCAGCAGACAAAAAGCAGATCACATCCCCTCATTTAGGCTTCAAGTTGCTCTCATGAACGTCTCTTTTGTTTCTCAAGAAATTCACCCAGAGAAATCGTCTTATTTGAGACTTAATGCAGACATCCTGAGAATTATTTGAGAAAATGATTGAGATCTCCTTTGGAACTGGAAGTGAGACCAGGTTGAGATTTTGTGAAACTTTTCCATCTGGAGACGAGAAACAGGAGAAATGAGCCGTTGTCTCATTCAGCTCTCATGTGGATCTCACATTTGTCTAGAAGTAAATGAGACCTTTATGAGATCTCCTTTCCTAAATTATTTTCCTCTGGTCTCCAAAATGTGCGTAAGCAGGTCTGCAGTTTGCTTAAAGTTACGCACATTTCTAAGCTAGTTCTTTTTCTATAAATCCCAGCTCTTGTGTAAGAAGCTGCTCACTCATTTCCTAGCCCGGTTTTGTGCATTATAAGTAAGCTTTATAAATTAGGCCCCTGTACGGTAATACAATCTACTGGAGATGAACCAGGATGAACCAGCTTCCACTGGTCTAACTGGGAGATCCAACCTTTAACTGCGTTGATGTTTCTGAGCTGGCGTGGTGACAGCTCTGATGCAGCAGCTGGAAGTCAAATGTGAGGTGAAGAACCTGGTCGGCGCTTTTCAGAGTCTCACTGATGCTGACCCTCTTCTCTCTGCTACCAAACACAATCATCTCAGTTTGTCTTCATTTCGTTCCAGAAAATTCTCTCATCCAGGTGTTTATCTGCTCCACACACTGACACAGCGAGTTTACTGGGCTGCAGTTGTCATGGCGACAGAGACATAAAGTTGTGCATCGTCTGCATAAATGTCATTATTGATGTAAAGTTTTTGCAATATCTGACCCAAAGGAATAAAGTTGAATAGAGGTTAAATTTGTCATGGCGACAGAGACATAAAGTTGTGTATCATCTGCATAAATGTCATTATTTGATGTTAAATTTCTGCAATATTTGACCCAAAGGCTGCATATAAAATTGAATAGAAGAGGTCCAAGTACTGGTCCCTGGGGGGCTAATTATTAGTAGACTAAAAGGAATGAAGTTGAATGGAGGTTAAATTTGTCATGGCGACAGAGACATAAAGTTGTGTATTATCTACATAAATGTGATTATTGATATTAAATTTCTGCAATATTTGACCCAAAGGTTGCAGTTGAATAGAAGAGGTCCAAGTACTGGTCCCTGGGGGCTAATTATTAATAGACTAAAAGGAATAAAGTTGAATGGATGTTAAATTTGTCATGGCAACAGAGACATAAAGTTGGGTATCATCTGCATAAATGTGATTATTGAAGTTAAATCTTTGCAATATTTGACCCAAAGGAATAATGTTGAATGGAGGTTGATTTTCTCGGTTTGTTCCTGTTTCTCTGTTTGTTAACTGTGCTCATGAATCTGCACATTTCTGCAGCTTTTTCCACGTTATCCACCATGAAATAACCGAAGCAGGTGCCATGAACCTGCTGCAGGCTTTCATTCACCCGCTCAATGCTGGCAGTCTGGAGCGAGTGGAAATCCTGCTGTGGGCGAGGATGTGAATCACGGCTGCAGTCTGAACAAACACAGGGAAATCTTTATTCAAAACAGAACAAATCCTCCTTCCCGCGCGGCTTTGAGGGCAGTAATGCCTGTTTGCCACATTCCACACACGGAAACGAGGGAGCTGACTTTCCCATCGCAGTGCCCGGTTACCTTTCACCCACTTAGCTCCGGCTGCAGACAGGAGAGGGTTAAACCAACCCTTTCTCTGCAGTCTGGCCCCAAATCAAGTAGACTATGGACCAGGCTGCTGCCGTAACACAGCTACTCTCTACCTCCTGAACTTTCCCCTAATTCTCACAGTGGTCCGGCCTGTCAGGAGCAGGTCTTTACAGAGGAGCACCTCAGGCCAAAGCGTGCATACCCCTGTCCTGACGACATTCACCGCATCCACATCCCCAGAATCAAGAGGATGGGTCTGCACCTGAACGAAGTTCACATCATGAGGGATCTTTATCTGCTTCAGAAATGATTATTTCAGCTTCATATCACAGGAGGCTGAATGTTTTATTGATGAGTCAGAGACAAGATATCCCAAGACTTAACACCCCCATGTCACCTTTACTGGCATTTTCTGATGCAGTAAACTGGGAAATAATCAGATAGAAACATTTTTCTGCTTAATTCTTTTCCTCACCATGCAGTTTATTGATTAAAGGTGCATCAAAGGTCAATGACAGAAAAATGTAATATATCATTAAAAACTGCATTTCTAATGGTATCTGATAATGTAGCGAAAAACAACTGTAATGTTTATATTTTCTCAGAATGACTCATTTACATCTTCTTGCCATAGGTCGACATACATAACAGCTGCCATATTTGTGTTATCATATTTACTACGGTGCCTCTGAATGGACAAGAAGCTGTGTGTATGAAGGGAGAACTCGCTGAGCTTTAAAATTGCATATAGGAGCCAAGGTAATTATAGTTAACTGACTTAAAAATAAAACTATAATTAAACAGACTTTTTCGTTAACTGAAATAAAAATAAAAATGACAGTTAAAAAAAAAAACGATCACTTACTAAAACTGTATTGTATCTTACAAAACTAACAAAAATTATTGCAAAAACATCCTTAGTTTTAGTCTTTGTAAATTTATTTAATACATCAGCCTTTTGTGTTGATATGAAATCTTTTTCTATTTAATCCGGTTTAATCTGAGTGAATTTCTGATGATTTTGAATGTCACACCGGACAAGTCTGTATAATTTACGTAAAAAAAACAAAAAACTAATTAAAATTAACATTGAAACTAATAAAAACTAAACCTTAGCATTAAAAAATCCAAAACTATTATAACCTTGACGGGATAGGATCCACTCACAGATGAAAACATGAACCCACAAGGGAGAATTATGGCCACTGATGGCCACCATCCATCCACAAGTCTGCTGCATGTGAAGCATTTCTTTGCCCATCTCTTTAGTGTTTTTTTTCCTTCTCTATTTATATATTCTCCTCCCTCTCTCTCTCTTTTTTTTTTCTTGTTTATTGATTTTTTTTTTTTTTGTTATGTAGTTATGTGATATTTTTTTTTTTTTTTTTTTTATTAATTATTTATTCCCTTTTTTCTCTTCTGTGTGAGAGCACACTTTTATGTTTTCCCCTCTCTGCCCCCCCTCCCCATTTATCCCATTACTATTTCAAATTTTGACCAATTCATTGTTCTTATTAACTACTATCTCAGCCATTTGTTAAAAATATTGATTCTTATTCATACTGTCCAGAGGAAAAGACAAAATGCAGGGAAGAATTTTTTCTCTTCGTGTGAACTTTTAAGGGATGATGAGGAGGCTGAAATCCCCCACCCTAATGTCGATGACTCATCTTAGGAACAGGGTTTCTTCTTTCGCTTGCATCATTGTGTGGGACCCAAGGAGCAAACTCTGCTGGAGAAGAGAGAAGTAGAGTTAAAAAAAATTGTAGTTCTTTCTTCATCCCTCCAAAACAGAGCAAATCCACATAGACTCCCATGTTAAAAAGATCAACTTCACAGCAGAAGTACACATGTTTACAGCAGGAATAAACATGCTGACAGCAGAAATAAACACATTTACAGCAGAAAGAAACACAGGAAACGCCCAACTTCAGATGTGACCAGATACTACGTCAATTTTTTTGTTTGTTACAGTCTTTGGTGTGACCCTGATTAGCATTTTTACTTCCACAAATGTGTTTTCTGACATGTAGAAAGTCTTGTTAAAGGGACACCGTGTAACTTTTGTCCACTAGGGTCGCAAAACCTGTAACTTCCCACAGTCCACACAACTGTGGCAAAATTAAACCGTGTTTTGGACTCATGCAGACCACTTTGATCAGCTTATAGTGAAATCATGGAGCCATACAGCAAAGCGGTCCAGGTCACATGATCCAATGAGAGATGGATCCGCTCCTGCAAAGTTATAATGTCTGGTTTCTGAGGAGGCCAGCCCCTCTTGGAGTAACAAATTGCGTCAGGTGCTGAATATTGACCCCAGTAATCATCTACAGGGGTTAGACAATGAAACTGAAACACCTGTCATTTTAGTGTGGGAGGTTTCATGGCTAAATCAGACCAGCCTGGTGGCAAATATTCATTAATTGCACATTGCACCAGTAAGAGCAGAGTGTGAAGGTTCAATTAGCATGTAAAAAGCACAGTTTTGCTCAAAACATTGCAATGCATACAACATTATGGGTGACATATCAGAGTTCAAAAAAGGACAAATTGTTGGTGCACGTCTTGCCGGCGCATCTGTGACCAAGACAGCAAGTCTTTGTGATGTATCAAGAGCCACAGTATCCAGGGTAATGTCAGCATACCACCAAGAAGGACGAACCACATCCAACAGGATTAACTGTGGATGCAAGAGGAAGCTGTCTGAACGGGATGTTCGGGTGCTAACCCGGTTGTATCCAAAAACGTAAAACCACAGCTGCCCAAATCACGGCAGAATTAAATGTGCACCTCAGCTCTCCTGTTTCCACCAGAACTGTCTGTCAGGAGCTCCACAGGGTGAATATACACGGCCGGGCTGCTATAGCCAAACCTTTGGTCACTCGTGCCAATGCCAAACGTCAGTTTCAATGGTGCAAGGAGCACAAATCTTGGGCTGTGGACAATGTGACACATGTATTGTTCTCTGATGAGTCCACCTTACTGCTTTCCCCACATCCGGAGAGTCACAGTGTGGAGAAGCCCCAGAGAAGTGTATGGCCAGATTGTTGCATGGCCAGAGTGAAGCATGGGGGTGGATCAGTGATGGTTTGGGCGGCCAAATCACGGCATTCGCTTGGCCCAATACTTGTGCTAGATGGGCGTGTCACTGCCAAGGACTACTGACCCATTCTGGAGGACCATGTGCATCCAAAGGTTCAAACATTGTATCCTGAAGGCGGTGCAGTGTATCAGGATGACAATGCACAAATACACACAGCAAGACTGATGAAAGATTGGTTTGATGAACATGAAAGTGAAGTTGAACATCTCCCATGGCCTGCAAAGTCACCAGATCTAAATATTATTGAGCCACTTTGGGGAGTTTTGGAGGAGCGAGTCAAGAAACGTTTTCCTCCACCAGCATCATGTAGAGACCTGGCCACTATCCTGCAAGAAGTATGGCTTAAAATCCCTCTGACCACTGTTCAGGACTTGTATGTCATTTCCAAGACGAACTGTCGCTGTATTGGCCGCAAAGGAGGCCCCACACCATACTAATAAATGATTGTGGTCTAAAACCAAGTGTTTCGGTTTCATTGTCTAACCCCTTATTATTACTTACATTAGGCTGGTGTTTGGGTCAAAACTTACACAGTGTACCTTTAAGAGAGGCTGTTTCCATTTGTTATAACAACCCTATTTTAGGATGTCAGTGCTGAATGAAGCACTGAGTAGAAGCTGTAATCCAACTCCTGATACCACGATCAAAGCATTTCAGGGTGTTCCTGTTCTGATTAACGGCTTAGCTTGCCTGCTAACAAACACAAGACGTTTTGAGCTGAGCACTGCTTCAGAAACAGCAGAAATAAATGTTTCCAGCCAGAATGAACGTTTACAGCAGAAATAAACATGTTTGTTACAGAAATTAACATGTTTACAGCTAAAACAAACACGTTTACAGCAGATATAAACATGTTTTCAGCAGAAATAAACATGTTTACAACAAAAATAAACATGTTTTTAGCAAATATAAACATGTTTACAGCTAAAATAAACGTGTTTTCGGCAGAAATAAACATGTTTTCAGCTAAAATAAACATGTTTACAGCTGAAATAAACATGTTTACATCAAAAATAAACATATTATTAACAGAAATAAACATGTTTACAGCCTGGTTCTAAACATATTGTTGGTTTAATAGGTCACGTTTACCGTCATGTCAGCTGTGAGGGGGTGAATTCTTTCATAACTCATCCATTTAGATGTTATTCAATCTAGAAATTACACATAATTAGGGGTGTGTCCTTTTGATTGACAGGCGGCAGACCAGGTGGCGGCTTTAGCCGTGGAGGCTAATAGTTAGCTACCTGCTAGCTCTCAGGAAGGCCTCAGTCTGTAGCAGAGTTGCACAACAGTGGTTTTTAGCTGGTTAACAGCAAGTCTGAGCGTGTCTGACCTTTAAACCGTCTATCTTCATTCGTTCCGGCTCACTTTGGATTAGCTCAGTTAGCATTAGCTTGGCTGTCAATCATTTTTGGTATTTTTTTTCAGTATTTTAGTATTTTCCGGGAGCGATTACACACAAGACATGGCAAGATGGCGACATTGGGAAACGCCCAACTTCAGATGTGACCAGATACTACGTCAATTTTTTTTTTTGTTTCAGTCTTTGGTGTGACCCTGATTAGCATTTTCACTTCCACAAATCTGTTTTCTGACATGTAGAAAGTCTTGTTAAAGGGAACCCGTGTAACTTTTGTCCACTAGGGTCGCTAAACCTGTAACTTCCCACAGGCCACACAACTGTCGCAAAATTAAACCGTGTTTTGGAATCATGCAGACCACTTTGATTAGCTTATAGTGAAATCATGGTTTGGGTCAAAAGTTACACAGTGTACCTTTAAGAGAGGCTGTTTCCATTTGTTATAACAAACCTATTTTAGGATGTTGGTGCTGAATGAAGCACAGAGTAGAAGCTGTAATCTGACTCCTGATATCACGATCAAAGCATTTCAGGGTGTTCCTGTTCTGATTAACGGCTTAGGTTGCCTGCTAACAAACACAAGACGTTTTGAGCTGAGCTCTGCTTCAGAAACAGCAGAAATAAATGTTTCCAGCCAGAGAAATCAGCTGCTCAGACTGATTCTGGGGCTGAGATCAGAACAGATCTTTTTGTTATATCATATCCCTCCTCTGCCTCAGACATGGACGGCTGGCAGAGGAGTGGAGGAGGAACAGAAACCTGAGAGCGCGCGCACCCCTCCCTCCGCTCGGCTGGCCAATGGCAGGCGGCTTACGGCTCAGACCGGAGGGCTGAGGAACTATAAAACAGCAGAGCTGTGGCTGCTCGTCCTGGAGCCTGAGCTCTGAGATCCTACTGAGGAAGACTGGGCAGGACTCTGCACGCGACAAGCCTTGATCAGGTTAGGACAACAGCAGCGAGGATGAAGACAACTCTGGCAACTCTGACCCTCTGCCTGGTGGTCCTCATGGCCACAGGCTTCCCCCTGGAGAAGAAAGGGGCTTCACCCTCCGGTGGAGCCGCCAAGGAGAAGCGCGTCCAGTACGCGGCGTGGGATGACGTGAACGTCATCGCCCACGGGCTCCTGCAGCTGGGCCAGGGCCTGAAGGAGCATGTGGACAAAACCAAGGTCCAGATGAGGGACATTTTCTCCAAGCTCAAAGTCTTCAACCGCACCGTGACCGAGCTGGGGAGGGAGAGTCAGAGGCTGCGGGCGGAGGGAGAGGCCCTGAAGGCTCGCACCCAGGGGCTGGAGGAGCGCGAGGGCCAGCTGCTCAACGTCACCGCGGAGCTGAGGGAGAAAGCGGAGGAGGTGCAGCAGGAGAGGAGGACCATGAGCGAGAGGATGAGCCGGCTGGAGGAGAGGGTGGACAGCATGCTGCAGGGCGACGCCCGCGCAGGCGCCAGGAACAACAGTGACGTGCACAACATCCAGGTGAGCGTGAAAGTTGTTTCTGCGCAGGTCAAGATGAGGAGTTTCCCACTCTTCACAACTTCTCATGTTTCCAGACAGATTTGCATTCAGCAGGTTTCTATTAGTAAAATCAGCATGCAGAGAGGGAGCGGGGGGGGGGGGGGGTTAGCTCACAGCTTGCAGCCAGGAACAGAGCGCGTGCAGTACGTGCAAGGAAACCTTAAAGCCTGCCAGACAAAGGCTTCTGCAAGCATCAGCTGCAGGAATGTGTGAATAATTCCTCCCGGCTGTGACATTTAACAAGCTGGATAGCTTCATGGCTGCGCAGCCATATGGCGCAGTGGAGGGGGGGCGTATGGAAGTTGCGCCTCTTTGGCAGCGCAGTACGTGCGCATAAAATGTTTTATAGTGGGATGGAAAATCCCGCGCTGTGGAAGAGTTACATAACCATCCCCCGGGCCGGTTGGGAAGGGCAAACGTTTGTCAAAGTGTGTCTGTGGTCTGTCTCGGGCCGGGGAGGAGGGGGGGCTTTTACGCACAGTCACGGCGTCAAATAACGTGGAAATATGCTTAATAAATGCTTTATTTTTCTGTCAGCTCATGCTGGAGGCTCAGAGCAGACGCATCGATGACCTGATGGCGCGGATCGGACTCCAACAGGAGAAGCTGGACAAGCAGAACGTGCGCATCAGGACGCTGCAGAGCCAAGTACGCGCTGCGCTTTACGCATCCAGCTTCTCAGTCCTCTTCCATCATTACGTGGAAGTCAGCTGTTTTATTTCGTCTCATTTCCTGACATATGATGTATGACTCATCCTTCTCAGATCCAGCAGTCCAGACAGAGATCCTCGTGGCGGAGCAACACCGAGGGGCCCACGCAGAGCGGCGTCGCCGAGCAACACGACTCTCCAGTCGGTAAGTAAAGCTGCGCAAGCGTCAAAAAACAAGAAAAATCCTCTCCTGACACCGACTTAAGTCGACTGTGCAAAATCTGACGCCAAACGTGGGGAGCCATCTGTTAAGTGAGGCCGTAAAGAAGCTTAAATCACCAACAATTAAAATCAAGGAATCTGTTGGAGCTTCGCTCAGCGTGGGGCCAGAAATAGCAACAGGTGGACGTTTAGACGCGCTTTTCAGAGGATAGCCGTCACTTAGCAGCCTGAAAAATAACAAAGTGTGTCCCCAACTCCTCTGCATCGCGCACGAAAAACTCCTGGGTCAAACTGCTGGGTGAAAAGGGGACCAACATTGCAGTCAACATAACCCAACTTCTGGATCGAAGTAGCCCAGAAATTCGTTGGTCCCCTTTAACTCAGCATACTGGGTTATTTTTGACTCTGGAGTTTTTAGTGTGCAGTCAAACTTCTGAATCAGTGATTTCCAGTCGAGCTGTAAATGTGCACGCGTGTCATGAAGCTGCTCCCATCTGACCAGACTGAACCAGTTTGAATGACTCCTTTTATTCAGGCCACACAGGACCGAATCCAGACCCACCCCAACCCACTCTGACCCCATTTCTAGCAGTTTCCTTAGAAAAGAGAATGAAACGAATCTTTGCTCAAATATCCAGCTCAATTCTGGTGATTATGAGTAAATAACCGGTGCTGAAGGGACTCTGGGAGTTCCTGGATGTGAACTGGGTGAGAGGTGAACACGGCTGAGGGTTCAACCAAGGGGTGAACATCGCAGTAAGACCACAAAGCTCTGACATCAGCAGATCTGGAGGAACGAAAAGAAGAAATTTCTCTGGCGAGTTTCCAGCTGGGAGAAAGTTGACTGGTCTCCCACAGCTTAGATGGATTATTCACCTCATACGCTGGAGGTGGAGACCCTGGGGAGGAGGGGAAGTCTCACATCTCACATGCAGCGTCTTTGTTTTTAAAGATAACTCAAATCTGAGCCAAGATTTAGAAAAAGAGAGGAAATTTATCTTGCCCTCCGCTAGTTCTTAGATGCTCATCTCCTCCCACTTTTCTGAGTAAAACAAACATTTGTGCGTCCCTGTTGAATGAGTAACCTTTCCCCTAGATCAGTCAGACATCCCTGTGCTGCAGACATCTCCTCCTCCCCCATCCCTCTCCTCCGTCTTTCTCATTGTAATGATTAGGAAGTGTGCCAAAGTTCAGGAGAACCCCCCAACCCCGGACCAGCCACCGGGAGTTCACCCCCAAACCCCCAAACAGCTAAATAAATAAATCAATCAGCCAATCTTGAATGAAACGACATCAGCATCCCTGTTACAGGATTACAGCTCCAGCTGGCTGAGGGGTCCCCCCCCCATCCCCCCCATCCCCCCACACACTCACCAGATGATCACTCCCCATGCATGCGGCAGCCATGCACCGCTACGTCACCAGCTGGCTGCTGCGCACGTGAGGGAGGTGTGACAAGCTAAATGAAACGGGGCTCAGAGACGTGGGGGGGTGGTTGAGGAATGTAAAGCCTAGTAAAGTGTAACTCAATAGCTGGGGAGGCCGAGCAGCTGGGGGGAGGCGATTCTGCTTGGGAACTGGGAGAAAGGTCACATTCATGACAAAAACCAGGGTTTTAAAGCGGGTCAGGGCGTTATCAGGTGGACCCGTCTATCTCCTGGTGTGATAAACGTTGCTCGGCTGCCTCGGTCTTATTTGCCAAAGCTCAGCTGCGGCTGTGCAAACAAACCTGTTCAGAGCTGTTTCTTCACTCAGTGACCTACTTATGAGAAGCTTTGCCGACATAAACACTGAAAAACCTCAACTCTGACCACGTAGATGTTTAACTTCTAGTCAAAATATCTCATCACACTCAAAATAAGACAAAATTACCTGAAGAGAAACATTTCAGTGAGATAAAGGAACTTGTTTTACTGCAAATGCATCTTATTTCAAGAAATCTTATCAAGAAAATTTCACTTGTTCTATTGGCAGATTTTTTTTATTATCTATTTATTCATCTATTGGTTACTACAAGCAAAAAAAATCTTGGCTACTCTTATTAATTTTTTTTAAGAAGTTTTTTTTTTTTGCTTGTTAGTAAACAAAAACAAAATTGCTGACAAGCAAAAAATTTCTGTTTTTGAACTCATTTTAAGAGTCGTCAAGATTTTATTTAATTTTTTTTTGCATGTAATAAGCAAAAAAAAATCTTTTTTTTTTTATTTTAAGAGTGGTCAAGATTTTTTTTTTTTTTCCTGTCATGAGCAAAAATATATCTTTTTTTTAAAACTTAAGAGTGGCCACGATTGTTTTTTTGTTGTTTTTGGCTTGCAAAAGAACAAGTGAAATTTTCTTGATAAGATTTCTTGTTATAAGATGCTTTTGTCTTAAAACAAGTTCCTTTATCTCACTGAAATGTTTCTCTTTAAGTGATTTTGTCTCATTTTGAGTGTGATGAGATATTTTGACTAGAAATTAGAAAAGTGTACTTGGTAAGATGAGTTTTTGCATTGACCTGACTCCAGACTCCTGCACGAGCACACTTCAGTTTAGCGTAAAGGTCCGCGAGGGAAGGCCAGCATCCTCTAACGGCGCTGTCTCTCTCTCTCTGTTCTCCTTCCAGAGATGCCGGTCGACTGTCACGAGCTGTTCCTGCGAGGCGAGACCACCAGCGGGGTCTACACCATCCAGCCGGTCAGCTCCGAGCCCTTCCAGGTCTTCTGTGAGATGACGGCCGGTAAGCCAGGAACCATTTCTGATGTTCAGACTGCCGCTTTGCTCGGTGGAGTCGTTGCCTGATCCGCCTCTCCGGCATCTTTCTCTGCAGATGGTGGATGGACGGTCATCCAAAGGCGCCGTGACGGCTTGGTGGACTTTGACCAGCTGTGGCAGGCTTACGAGAAAGGCTTCGGCAGCCTCACCGGTAAATGCTCTTTAGAGTTTTATCTCACTCTCTGTGAGGTGCTAGCTGGTCAGTCCGGCGTCGGCAGGTCTTCCAGTTTTATCCAAAAACCGGTACAGGTTTTCTTATTTTTCTTCTGTGCTTCTGTGCAGGAGAGTTCTGGCTGGGTCTGGAAAACATCTTCTCCATCGCTAAAGACGGCGGCTACGTCCTCAGCATCCAGCTCTCGGACTGGACGGACGACCTGGCTTCCGTCCAGCTTCCCTTCCAGCTGAGCGGAAAAGAAACCAAGTACTCGCTCCTGACTCCGGATGCCGGCACGTTCAGCACCCTGGAGAGCTCCCTGGGGATCGACGCCGCTTCCGGTCTGCCCTTTTCCACCCGCGACCAGGACAACGACCAGAAAGCAGACATCAACTGTGCCAAACACCTGTCAGGTGGGTAGCAGCCACTCGTCTCCTCTAAAGCTGCCACAATCGATTATGTTATTAATCGCTTAGTCACCGGCTAATTTGGCGATCAGTCGACTAATCGGATCGTATGAAAACTGCAGCATATTTACAGAACCAGTCAAAAGTTTGGACAAATTCTCATTAGGCGCATTCGGACAGAGAGGTTCTAGGATCAGTTCCTGTAACTCCCCGTCTGGAGTTTAGTTATCAGAACTACCTTCCCCATCAGTTCACGTTCACACATGAGGGAGGAGCTTATTAGGAACCATGTGTGACGCAATCGTCTGAGACAGACACATTTATGCCCCAGATGATCTGATACAAAACTGAGGTTTCTCATCTCTTTTATTCAAAGCTATTATAAAAGCTAACGAACCAGCTTTCCCTCATCACGGTCATAATGTATGACGTGACGTCTTGTTAACCTTTTGTTGGAGTGCGTTCGGACGCTTTAGTGGACATTTCAGAATAGTTCTGGATTGGGGGCGTGCACCATTGTGATGGATTTAATAATGAACTGGTTCACTCCTGTTGTAATAGTTCTTGTGGTTGTTACGATCTCAGTAATCAGTTGTAACAGAAGTGGAGATCACAAAAGGGGCGGGGCTTGCCAGTACTACCAATCACCAAACATCTACGTATTTCAGTTCCTATGGAACCCTGAAAAGACCCTGCCTCGGATTAGGAGCTAAAGAGGAACTGAGGGCCGAGGTCTCTAGTTCCTTTGTGTCCAAATGCACTAAAAAACGGCCTGCTTCCCGAAAAGGTTCTAGGAACTCCAAAAGGTTCCTACAGTCCAAAAGCGCCTATTAAGTCTGTCGAAAAACGTGTCCAAACTTTTGACTGCTAGTGTGTGTTCAGTTATGTCCGTATACTATTCAAGAAAAGCTGAGCAGACAGAAAGACAGACAGCGGAAGGTACAGCGGCAATTTGAGAGGAAACAGACAATAAACAATTAGTTGATTATGAAATTTGTCGTCAGCTATTTTGATAGTCGATAATTAGTCGATTAATGGACTAACCGTGGCGGCCCTAGTCTCCGCCCACGTCACAGCAGCTAACGGGACTCCTGTCTTCCAGGTGGTTGGTGGTTCAGCAACTGTGGTCGCTCCAACCTCAACGGCCGGTACTTCCAGAGCCCGCCTCCCAAACAGCGGCACCAGAGGAAGCAGGGCATCTTCTGGAAGACCTGGAGGGGCCGCTACTACCCCCTCAAGTCCAGCACGATGATGATCGCCCCCGCCGCCATCGTCAAGTCATAAAGAGGACAAACAAAAACCCCAAAACCAGAAGAGGCGGACTGGACGGCTGCTTCTCCTCTCACAGAGGGAAGCTCCCCACCGGATTCCCTCCCTGCGATCCTGCCGCAGCTGGAAAAGCAGCGAGTCCGGTCCCAGCAGGTCTGGTCCTGTCGGCTCGGCTCTGAGCCGACAAGCATTTCCTGACGAGTCCAGACTCGGCGACTGCGTGGGCCGAGCTCCGGAGCGAGTCAACAGCACTGAAAGCTGATGTTGGAGAATCTGCAGGCAGGCAGGCCTCTGAGAGCCGAACCTTCAGACCAAATTCTGACCTAATTAAGAATAATTTTCCTTCTGATCGTCGTGAGTGATGAAAGACTTGATGTGAAGTTGTGAACTGGTACGGACACTGTTAACTCTGACCAGAGACGCCATTCCAGCCTTTTACTGTAGCTTCTCCCAGCAAATTTGAATCCACAAATGTTTGTTCTTCACTGATTGTAATTTCCCTCTGGAGATGGACGATATTCGGTCATATTGACTGTTTGTAAGGCATCGTTTTGTATGTAATATTTGGAAGAATATTGTCTGTGTGTTCAGAAATATAACTTACTGATCTGTTGTAATATAATTTTTCGTCTTTGACTTGAGTTTATTGTAGATTTTCGCTTATTTAAGTCTATAGATATCTTTATATCACTATGTATATATATGTATATATATATCTCTGCTGCTTCTGTTTGTAATTTATACATCTGTTTTTGTTTTTATAAGAAAAAAAAACATATTTGGCCACAATGAGCCAATAAAACTGATTTAAACTAATCTATATTTGTCTGTTTTATGTACCATTTACAAAATACCCATAAGTCTGCAGCTGCATTTTACCCCCTGTGCATATCTCTGCAACCATCACATATACCAAATACTTTTGGAGTCATGGTGAAGCTAATATTTATGACATTTCTTAAGTAAAAATATGTCCATGTGTTACAGATGAAGAATTAATTAAAAGGCACATAGCAAAATATTAATTAAAGACTTTCAGTGTTGCCTGCAAAAAGGAAACATTGTCAAGATGAAGATAAGTTAAAAAAAAATCCTTTTTTTGTTTTTTTTAATGTTCTGAAAGAAAGTCAGAATTCTTTTTTCTCAGATTTTTATTTTCTTCAGTAGCCCTAATCCTCTTCCGTAAGATAGAAATAAGAAATCACACTTCAAGATATTAAAAAGTATAAATGAAACATTCTACTTTTACATTAAAATACTTCAAATTCGCTTCTTTATTTTCTCTACACTCCTTACCGCAGCTCGTGCATCCAGCGGCTTCATCTGATTAGGCGCAAACTTGAGTGGCTTTAAGGTGTCAGCTTTAATTTTCACTGCAGCACGTCGTCCGGCTTACGGTTAATGTGCTTCGTCAGGTTCATGATGGACTTCTGTGACAGCTGATCTGATGAGGCGTGCACTCAACCAACCTCAGGGAGCGGAGGCCTCATCCCACGGAGAGGGATTAAAGATGACACTGTTTAGCTGTTAAAGTCACCTGCAATGATTATTTCTTCATTCTTTCATTGCACTTGTTCCAACTTTTTACACACATGTTGCTGCAATCAGATTCACAATGTTTCAGTTAAAATGTCTCAGTTAAAACACCAATTATGTTTAATCTGTTTTACCAACTGCAACTCTATATTTTGGTCTTGATCAGTCATCGATGCTTCGATTGCAGCTGCTCTTTTGCTTACTGGGAGGTGACGATGTAACACATCAACCTGTGCTCGCTGCAATGGCTTCCCATTGAATTGATGACACGGTTTTAAAGTTAAATTTCCTGTTTTTAAAAGCCTTAAATTAGGGATGGATGATACCAATATTTTTCTTGTCGATATGATACGAATAGTTTGTGGTACTTTTTCACAGATACAGACACTGATACTTTTGGTCCCTTAAAAGAAAATCACGGTTTAAATATCTTGAATGACAGGGCAATATTAGATAAAAGTAAAATTTGAGAACAAAATTACTGGAAAGAAACGCTTTTAAAACAATTATATTGATGAAGAAACTTAACAAAAATAAGATTAAAAACCTCATTCAGTTATCAAATAACTTAAGTACGAGTCAAGATTATTTAAATTTATTCAGTAGTAAAAGTTTAAATTTAAAATGTAATAATAACAATATGAGTTTTCCTAAACATAATGTGTGATAACCCGCAACAAAAAAAATACCAAAACATCATCACAAACAGTAGCAGCATCATCATGACATCTGATAGGCTACCACCATCATGTGCTACAGAAGCTAGAATCTGATAGGCTACCACCATCATGTGCTACACCAGTGAAAGAACTAGAATCTGATAGGCTACCACCATCATGTGATACAGAAACTAGAATCTGATAGGCTACCACCATCATGTGCTACAGAAGCTAGAATCTGATAGGCTACCACCATCATGTGCTACAGAAGCTAGAATCTGATAGGCTACCACCATCATGTGGTACAGAGGCTAGAATCTGATAGGCTACCACCATCATGTGATACAGAAGCTAGAATCTGATAGGCTACCACCATCATGTGCTACAGAAGCTAGAATCTGATAGGCTACCACCATCACGTGACACAGAAACTAGAATCTGATAGGCTACCACCATCATGTGACACAGAAACTAGAATCTGATAGGCTACCACCATCATGTGACACAGAAACTAGAATCTGATAGGCTACCACCATCATGTGATACAGAAACTAGAATCTGATAGGCTACCACCATCTGGTTGCTTTCACATCATTTCATTTCCTAAAACTCTCAGAAATGGAAACAAATTTTGTGTTTATTATCTGAACATTGATACTTTTAAGTATCGCGATGCCAAATTCATTATTTTTTCTGGCTGGTATCAAAGTATCAACTCCAGAGGATCGACATGCCCATCCCTACCTTAAATGGTAAGGGTCCTTTGTACCGTTTAGCGCTTCTGCACCAGTATGCCCCAGTCAGAGTTCTTCAAAACCAGCTCCTTATGGAGATCCCCTCCTTCTTCCAGGTTTAGAGCCACAGATGACAGAACATTTTCAGTGGTTGCTCCAAAGTTGCAGAACAATTCGCCTCTACACATCAGAGCTGCCCAGTCTCTTACTGGTTTTTAGTCCTTTCTCAAGACCCACTTCTGTTAAATTTAGTTAAGCTTGTCTTTGACTTTTTCTTTTTATTCAGGTTTTCATATAGTTTTAATTATTCAGCCCTTTTGGCAACTGAATTGTTGTAAATGTGCAATACGAATAAACCTGAGCTGTTGGGAATAAAATATGGCTTTATGAGATTTGTGCATTTTATGTGTATATTTTACATAGCCTCCCAACGTTTTAGGGATTGCGGTTATATTTCACACCATTGAGTCAATTTTAAGTCTCTACCTGGTTGTTTAAAATTATCTGTAGCACGTATTCTTGTTCCGAGTTTGTTTTATTACCAATAAAACATATTTACTCACTTTCCCCATTTCAGATCTGAACCAAAGATCCCTCCTTGGTTTCAGGAGCAGAATGTCCCGTTGCATCCTCTAAAACCAGAAGCTGCAGCAGGTTGATAAAAACACCAAGCAGGCGACTGATTCATACATTTATTCATCGTCATGTACAAATTGTATTTCGGTGGTACAAAGCTGTTGTAAGACTCCAGCGCTCACCCTCCTGTTGTCTTTATTGCAGTAAAAAAAGGAAATACCAGCATGATCAAGAGTCAAGAGGTACTTTGGCAAATATAAATTATATATTAAGAAGGCAAGCAGACATCTTATGTAATGTGAGGGGAGAAAACAGCGCTAAAGTATCACTGAGCGCTTTCCGTCGGCACTCGTTAAAAAAAAAAAAAAAAAAAGAGAATAAAAATCCATAAAAATATTTTATTCTAAACACACACATTTAAAATAAGTGGAGACGGGAACAGCCTTGATTTTCTTCCTTTCTGCATCATTTCAGACTGCATACTGCAACGGTGTGCTCGTGTCTGTATGTGGGAGGGAAGCTGTATTTTACACGTCTACATGTAGTGTCAGAGCTCATGTTCATGTACGGACTCCGTGTCATGTCTGCGACGCCGTCCCGACCACAGAGACAAGTCAATGAAACAGCAGGGGGCGGGAAAACAACAACATTTGGCAAAAAAACTAAAAGAAAAAGAGATGAAGATGAAGATGAAGGTGGGAGTCAGTGTGACAGAGCCTGGAAATATTTCTCGTCTTTGTCGTCGCTCTGCTGTCGGGGTGAGACGGACGTTACAGAACAGGAGGAAAGTCGGTGAGACGACCACTTCATAGGAGAGTGTAGCTGTGATTGGGTGTCTGATGTCATCGATAACAGTGAGACGTTGGAGATGGGTGAGGATGAGATGGGACGCTGCATCGAGGATAAAGATGGGCATATAGTTGGAGGAGTAAGGGAGGATGGAGGAGAACAGGCTTCACCTCCTCCCCTCGAGTCTTGTTTCAGAGGTACTGTTGTAGAAAGTGCAGCAGCATTATCTCGTAGTGCTCCCCAGACTCAGGGCAGCGGATGCTGTGCCGCTCGTTGGGGTAGACCTGCAAATTCAAAAGGGAGCAACATGATTTAGACATTTATCAACAACTGCATCACAAGCACTCATCTTCCTCTTCATCAGGTCCAACTGTCCAGCCAATCACACGGCAGCATCTCCTCACGTAGACGTGCTGCCGTTCAAACTGAGCATCACAATGAGGAGGGAAGGAGATTTAATGGTTGCTGGTCTGAGTATGACTGGGATTTTCACCACAAGCATCTTTAGTTTCCAGAGTATGAAGAAGAGGAAATCTCTAGTAGCAGCAGCCAACATGTGGCTGATTCTAATGTTTCTGTCAACTTGCTAACTTAACCAACAACTTAGAAAAAAAGATACATATTTAAGCAGCTTCAAAACAAGTCAGTCTGTAGCAGCAGCAGCTGCACCGTAGTCACATGACTCTGAAAGGAATGCTGGGAAATGAAGTTCTTCCAGGAAAACAGGGACTTTTATACATGCTGGACTGCTGCTAATGGAACAAGATCTCACGAGATTTCGTTTTTAAAAATATCGATCCCAAAAAATTATGATATTTTCCAATACCACATTTTAATGCCAATATCAGCCGATATCGGACATCCCTAAAATATATATATATATATATATATATATATATATATATATACATATATATATATATATATATATATATATATATATATATATATATATATATATATATATATATATACACATATATATATATATATATATATATATATATATATATATATATATATATATATATATATATATATAGGTAGATATGGATAGATATATATACACACACACTATACTGCCAGAAGTATTTGCTCACTCATCCAAGTGATGGAATCAGGTGTTCCATCACTTCCATGACCACAGGTGTATGAATGAAGCAGCTCGGCATGCAGACTGTTTCTAAAAACATGTGAAAGAATGTGTCGCTCTCAGGATCTCAGTGAATTCCAGTGTGGAACTGTGATAGGATGCCACCTGTGCAACAAATCCAGTGGTGAAATTTCCTCGCTCCTAAATATTCCACAGTCAACTGTATTATAAGAAAATGGAAGTGTTTGGGAACGACAGTAACTCAGCCATGAAACGGTGGACCACGTTAACTGATGGAGCAGGTCAGCGGATGCTGAAGCTCATAGTGAGAATGGGTGGCCAACTTTCTGCAGTCGGTCACTACAGACCTCCAAACTTCATGTGGCCTTCAGATAAAATCTTCCTCCCTCTCTTACAATGTAAAGCGTGGATGCAGTGGTGGAAAGCAGCCGCCACTGGACTCTAGAGCAGTGGAGGCGTTCTCTGGAGGGACCAATCACGCTTCTCCATCTGGCAATCTGATTGAGGAGTCTGGGTTTGGCGGTTGCCAGGACAACCTCACTTGTCTGACTGCATTGTGCCAAGTGTAAAGTTTGGTGGAGGGGAGATTATGGTGTGGGGGTGTTTTCAGGAGCTGGGCTTGGCCCCTTAGTTCCAGTGAAAGGAACTCTGAATGCTTCAGCATACAAAGACATTTTGGACAATTCCATGCTCCCAACTTTGTGGGACCAGTTTGGAGCTGGCCCCTTCCTCTTCCAACATGACTATGCACCAGTGCACAAAGCAGGTCCATAAAGACCTGGATGCAGAGTCTGGTGTGGAGGATCTGGACTGGCCTGCACAGAGTCCTGACCTCAACCCCATAGAACACCTTTGGGATGAATCAGAGCGGAGACTGAGAGCCAGGCTTTCTGGTCCAACATCAGTGTGACCTCACAAATGTGATTCTGGAAGACGGTCAAAGATTCACATAAACACTCCTAAACCTTGTGGACAGCCTTCCCAGAAGATGAAGCTGTTCTAGCTGCAAAGGTGGACCAACGTCATGCTGAACCCTCTGGATCAGGAATGGATGTTACTGAAGCTCAGATGTGAGTCAAAGCAGGTGAGACAATACTTTTGGCGATATAGTGTGTTTATATTTATAGTGGTCCTCAAAATTATCCATACCCCCTGTTAAAAACAGGCTAACCTCACACTAGTAACTCAAGTAAGAAACATAAGGTAAAAAAAATAAAAAAATTTTTAGAAAATTATGATTTAGTAAAAAAAAAAAAAGATAAATTGCTTTTGAATTGTAGTTAAAAAATATATTTTTAAAAACACACAAACATAATTGTCCCAGACAAATTAGAGCAGCTTACTCATGAACATGGACCAACATACCTGTCAGCAGTTGCAGATGTCTGATTGGACGTTACAGAAAACACCTGATTACAGGGATTGTCTCAGTGTTGCGCAATATTTTAGTTTAGGAGCCCAATCATGCCTGTTCAGCTGGGTTTTTTTGTACTTATTTTTGTATATTTATCTATAATTACTTTGTTCCATTTCAAATGATTTCACTCACAGCTTATTTCATTCCTTATTTATTAGACAGGCATGAATAATTTATAAATAAATAATTAAAATCCTTGTATTTGGCGTAAATCATATCAAATGAGCTTCTTTTGCTTTTTCAGAAGCGGCTGATACATGTTAAACGTAAGAAACGTCTGTGACACTCACCTGAAGCTGGTAAGGCTTTCCAGCACGGATTATCTGGGACACCAGGAAGTTGGTGTGGAAAAAGTGCACATTCTCATCTAGAAACCCGTGAAGAATAAGCAAACGGTTGGGCCTGCGAAGACAGAGATGAACACTGCAGGTGAAGCAGATCAGTAACAGAGAAATACTTCAAACAGCACGGGAATAAAACAGTGAGTCCCAACTGGTCCAAAGACGTGGATAAAATAGTTTGAATGTTTCACGTTGAGAGCAGCGCTTCGACACGTCTTTGCCCACATTCCTAAAGATTCAGCCTGATCCAGCTTGAAACTAAACAAGTTTTAATACATTTTAATCAAATCCAGCAAAACCGTCTTGATCCTCTGTATCTATGATGTTACTGATGAAGTCTTAACTTGGGAATAGATATATTCTGGAGATCAGAAATGACGACTACACGGGAAGATCTGAGTCAAGATCAAGTCAAAGAAACACAAATACTCAAACATTTAAACATCCAAAACTGACTGGACCTGACAGGAGGACAAGTACTGGTGCGTGCAGGGTCCAGTCATATCCACCTGCTCAGGGCATTCAGCATAAATCAGATCACAGGAGGATTAAACGATTTAACACAAAAACGTCAACATTTCTGAACCGACGCTGCACCTGCGCAGCAGCAGTGATGATGTCATCTGTGCACGTGGACAGCATGCAGAGGCAGCAGCGTTGGTGTGCAGTCCGAGGGAGGAAAGGTAACGGCGGACGCAGGCTTCGTCTCCTCTGTTCATCTTCTTCTTGCTTGTTTATCAAACACTTCCCTGCGCCACAAGTGCTGCTATATTATCTTTCTTTTTAGTCACAAAACAAATAATTCGCGCATATATTTGAACAATAACTTTATTAAATCGAGACATCAGCGTAAATGATATATTCCACACAAAAAACCCCAAATTTTGAGCCGCCAACACTTTTATCTGACACAGACTCAGTAAATAACTGCTTACAGCTGCCGACATAGTCGTCACTTCAAACAAGGAGCTTATAGCGGAAATTACCAAGAGGAGGCTCAGGCAGACGAGCCGCAAAACCACCAGGCTTTTTTTTTCTTAATTATTATTACTTTGATGATGATGATGATGATGGTGTAACTGTGCACGCGTCTCGGGCGATCGGATCATCTATCGTTTGATTGACAGTGGCTGGTTTCACATCGCTGCTTGCATCCAAGACCAGAAATGTCTCCAAGTAACCAAACGAGTTTCCTTCCTTGTTGATAAACTAACCCGTCGCTCGGATGGTGACGTGAGGGTTTGTTGCTTCCTCGGCTATCAACGAAGTTTCCGCAACACTGTCACATAGAGTTCTGGCACTGAAATTACCGAGCGTGCCCGAGCCTGGTTCAAGCACTGGCATGTGAACGCAACACAAGAATCAACGATCCGGGCCAGGCACGGGCCCGAGCACGCCACGTGAAAAGGCCCTTAGTTGTTTGTGTACCTGCTTTATGTGACACAGCTGTGTAATGCTACACGTCACGTTAAACTTTGACAGAAAATAAATATTTGAATAAAATGAATCCTCTGATTTCTTTAAATCTCATTTAGGAGTAACAGGGAACATTTAAGATTGTCAAAAATAAAGATTTATTTTATATTGTCATATATATCGATATCAAACAATATGGAAAAAATGTTGGTGACAGAACTTTTCCCATATCACCCAGCTCCAGGACAGAATTTGCGTTTATTTTAGAAACAGAAAGCAAACCTCCATTCGCTACCCAATTACACTTTAGCGCAAGTAAATTCAACTTTTAAAGCTTTTTCTTGTGAGAAAGTGGCCGTTTAGTTTCCCGTTTATTCCAATAACGATTCGGACATTTGCTCCGACACGCGCGTGCCAGCAGAATGGTAGGGGGAAACACTGAAGCGGGTTTATGAGACCCAAGTACTACTGATTGCTTTTGGCTTAAAGCTCTTTCGGATTGAAAATCATCCATGTAAACACCTCTTTCCAAGTGAAAAGTGCTGAACCGAATGAATTTTCATTCGGTGGGAAGATGATTCCTTTCCCCAACATCCTTCCGGGGTATAAAGGAAATGCTGAATCGGAAAGATTATAAGGAAACGCTCTTACAGCGCATGCCTCGACAAGCACTTCAGGTAACTGCAGCCACGAGTCCACATTGCCAGCATGGCTGTGAGCACAAATTCCCTGAAGCAACAGGAAGTTTGTGTTTTACTCAAACTTTTTCTTCATAGCTTTTACTCTTTAGTGTCTTTCAGTTGATCTGGATGGTTTGCTGGACAGCAGAAGAAACCATAACTATCGCTTACAGTCGTTTGAATTTATACGCAACCGTCTTTATTCAATATCGTAATGTAACAACATTTGCGGCTGCAGACAGATTATTCTGACGAAATGTCGCGCAGGTACACACCAGCGGAATGTATTCGGACACCGTATAAACAGCACACTAATCTGCAGCACACAGTCTGTTCAAGGCAACGGAGAGTAAACGTGGCATGGAAACGTTATTTTTGGTATTCAGCGTTTCATCACCCATTAGTATGAAAAAATGGACATTTAATGTTTGTTATGTTTTTCTGGAATTCCTGGGCCTCAAGTCCCTCCGGTGTTAAATGATGTGTTGGATCATTCTGAACCTGTTCTAGTCGTTTCTGATGTTTTCTCTGCGTGATGCCGATAATCTGACCTTTCTAAAACAGGTAACATCTATTCCTCCACCACAGGAGGTGTCGTTCCACATGGTTGGTGAAGAAATAAGAAGGCATCAGTTGGGATTAGATAACTTGTTAAACATCATCTTCCATGCAGGAATCATCCAATGAGAGGCTTTCACATGTTTGCTGTTAAATCCAGGAAGTGACCTTTTATTTTAGGTGGGCAGTGAATCAGCTAAACCTCCTCAGTGTTCTTTAACGTTTTGTTTACCCATAAACCAACTCACCCTCAGGGAGCTATGATGGCTGCACTGGCCTTTGTCAGCTCTCTCAGTGATTGGTTAGGGATTAGATAAATCTGATTGGTTCTTGAGTAGGTGTGTAAAATGTGGGATAAATGTTTTGCACATGTATTTTTTTAATCTGCATTTATGTAACAGAGGTTAGAAACTTGTGTAATCATGGAGACATGCATGTGTTACTGACTCGCTGGGCAGCTTGTCCACGTGCAGCGCCACCGATCCCTCCTCGTAGCCCTGCTGGTTGTTCTCAGGCACGTCCATGTAGCGCTCTGTGTATCCCGTGTCGTAGGCCATCCACACGGTTACCGGGGCGCCCGCGATAGCCAGCTGGGAGCAACGCATTCACAGTTTATGTCATGACCACAAATACGGAGCAAAATGATGAGATTTGCAGCTTGTTACATGAAAATATTATTATTTTATTTCATAAGAGAATCTCTCTCTGCACTGCAAAGACTCAAATCTTACCAAGTATATTTTTCTAATTTCTAGTCAAAAATCTCATCACACTCAAAATAAGATAAAAACACTGAAAGAGAAACATTTCAGAAGGATAAAGGAACTTGTTTTAAGACAAATGCATCTTATTTCAAGAAATTTCATCAAGAAAATTTCACTTGTTCCATTGGCAGATTTTTTTTTGCTTATTACAAGCAAAATATGTTTTTTTTTAACTTATTTTAAAGACACACAACGTAAGATTTTGACCTTAAAAATCTGCGTTTCTGACTCATTTTGATGGCACACCAACATTCATTATGCGCATTTTCGAGCCGTCACTGCCCAGCGGCGTCCCGAGGCTCAGAAACGGCGTACGCAACTTTTCCATCTGGGACGCGTCCGTGACGTTGCAGCAGACTACTGGCTGCACACCGCGTCCCTTACTAGCAAACGGATATGAACCAGACATGAACACAGCGGGTGTTTTAAACATGCATCATGTCGGATTCAGCAAAGAAACGCAAGGAAACATGACTGGAGGAAGAGAGGAAAAGAAAGAGAGGAAGGGACAGAACAAGAGTCAAGATAAGACTGGAGGGAGTCACAGAACAGGAACAATGAAGATGGATGATGCAGCACGTGTAGGATGAAGATGGAAGTTTAGCCGTCGATGGGGGGTCACTGAGAAAACTGAGGAAAGTTGTGTTGTGGGCCTTTCAGAGTGGCAAAAAAATTCTGCCAATAGAACGAGCGAAATTTTCTTGATTTCTTGAAATAAGAAGCATTGGCTTAAAACAACAGTGACGTTGATGCGTCTCTGACACGTTAGAATCTGAAAGGAGGCAGTAAACTCATCGTGTGGATGCACCACATGCACCACAACTCCTGTTTAAAATCACACCAACTACCGAAAGAAGCATTTTTTCCACCCATGGATGTTATTTTAAAATCTCATCATAGCTTTGTAACAAAGCCCGCGTGGACTCAGTAGTTATCCTTTCATTCTGCTGATGGCGAACAGTTATTTTGGAGATGTCCTTGAAGGCAGCACAGCTGCGTGCGTTTCGTTTTCCTGTATGAGGCCGTTTTAAATCTCCTTCTGCTGGTGTAGTGTTCATGGACGTCGTTAGGCCTGTTAGAGTTTACCGTTTGCTTGGGGCACAGTGCACGACTGCAAGTCCCAGCAGCTGGATAAGTTGTTCATCCTGATGTGATCTATGCCGACTACAGCTGCACATGCGCATAACGCGCGAGTCTGCTCGTGGTTGAAATGGATGTAAGGAGTTTTTCTCCTCTCAGAAGAAAGTAAGTCATCGTTCCTGCTGGTTGTACAATTCAGATAAATCAAGATAATTAACTAATGAAAACAAAGGTTGATTATTGATAATACTGGGTCTTTGTGATACATAAATCCTCCCTTTTCCTGTTAAACTGTCAGCATGATGCAGAGTTCTGGCTGTGTAGCTCTGAAAACATGGACCTTTTTCACCACCATATTCTGTAAAATCATATTCTTACAGTAGCTGGTGAGATTGATATTCTTAAGGCCTCCATTAAGCTGAATGATGGTGTAATGTTTTTATTTTCTTTTATTCTTGGGTCAGTATAAATACATTTTTATTAAGTTAAGAGAAAAAAATTCCTCGCTGGATAGATCTGCATCTTATCTGATGGAATAACATGTGGCCTCCTGCATTTCTGATAAAAGTTGAGCATTTACATTATTGCCTATCAGCAAGAGCACAGTGGTCATGGAAATCCATGCTACACAGGCTTGATGTGTTTAAAAGAACTTTAAAATAATGCTTATTCAAAATGAGTGGAGGAGAAAGTCTGGCTTTAAACTGGCTTCATGACTTCCCCTCTACCTGATGAACAAAATATTATGTTACTTCATGAGAGCTAAGCTGTAATTTCATCCTAGAGGCATTTAAATTTCATGTCATTCCACTGACAGTTGTTTTTCTAATAAACGTTTAATATTTTAAATATTGTTAAATTTCATAAACATACATAAATATTTCTCATACCACCAGCAATGGAAGTAAACACCACTACAATTTAAAAAAAATAGAAGAAAATAAGAAATAGATCAAAATTACTCTTTTTTTCTTTCTTTCTTTTTTTTTTTTTTTTTAATTGGTGACCCATTGAAATTCCCAGGGACCCACTCAAATCATCACCCATGCGTCCCAGGGACTCACTACTATTGAAAACTTTTCAACATCACTGAAACGAGTTCCTATTTCTCACTGGAATGTTTCTCTTTGGGTAATTTTGTCTTAAATTGAGTTGATGAGAAATTCTGACTAAAACTGAGAAAAATGTACTTGGTAACATTTGTGTTTTTGCACATGGATGCATGTGCAACATTAATCCTGACACATGAAACATTGTCCTCTCCTGACACCTGGTGGTTGCAACACGCAGCTGCAGGACAAATTCAGCTTTACAAACGTGCACGGCTGCACCTGGAAGTTAATCTGCTAACCTTGAAGATGTTCGGTCGCTGGATGAGGCCCATGAGAGACAGGAAACCCCCGTAGGACCAACCGTGGATGGCAACACGGCTCAGGTCCACGAAGTTGAACTTCTCTGCCACGTACTGCAGACCTTCCACCTGGTCCTCGATCTCCACCTGACCCTGGACAGTTACAGGAAGGTGATGCTAGCTGACCTCCACAGCATCACAGTGAATGCTTGGTTTCTAGCGTTTAACTCTACCATTTTGTTTTTCAGCGCTCCTTCGAATTCGAGGCCCCTCTGACAGGAACCCCTCCCGTCGATGACGACCACGGCGTAGCCGAGAGACGCCAGCGTGTTCAGACGGAGGTACTTCATCCCCTTGAAGGAGTTGTTGACCAGCTGCACCTGAAAACCAGCACAGCAGCGACATTTTCAGCATTCGGTGTTGAAGCGGAGGTCAGGTGTGACGGGAGCGGCGGCACCAACCTGCGGGCCTCCGTACACGAACAGAACCGTGGGGTGTTTCCTGCCTGGCTGCAGGTTGTGAGGCTTGTAGACCATCCCGTACAGCTGGAAGCCCGACTTTCCCGGGAAGTCGAAGATCTCAGGTGGATTGTAATCTCCGGGGCAACCTGGGGGAGAAATGCAGCCACCGTTAAGCATCTGCTGAAACTAAGAGGGTGAGAGCAACCCGGCCTGGAGTGAACTAGGGCGTGAAGTCACACCGGACTGATGTCACTCCGTCTACTTTTCAGAGCCGTTACTGCAGATCCAGAGCATGATTTAATAAGTCAGCTCCTCTCCGACAGACGTTTTACTCAACATGTACAAACATTCACTAAACACTTCAGTGATGAGTAAAACAGGAGGGGCGATGTCACCAAAATATGCTTCGATTTTAATATCCTCTTCGTCAACATTACTTCAACAAATGATGTGTTGCTCAAATGCCGTCCTCTCCTTCTAGCTCCCTCTGATACTTCCCAACTATCGCTCCAGAAATTCAACACAATTTCCTTCAGATTATGTTCACTGAAATCACTGAGCAGTCCATGATGATGCAAGCCGAAACTAACCGGAAAACAAAGCTTGTCAGACTTGGCAACTGGAACCATGGGGGGGGGGGACGACGACGACTTAGTGAAGGGTCAACTGACACATACAGCAGTATCAGCTACATGAAATGGTTTATTCTGCTACATCATCACTCCTTTAAGGCAATATGACGAGACAAAAGAAGATACTTTGTTATTTGGAAGTGGCGGCGCTCTCGTTTGCACTCAGAACTTTACTGCCACAGACGACAGCGGCGGCGGCTAAAGACGAGCTTGTTTCCGCAAGAATTTCCAGACTGTCTGAGAGAAAACCTTCCATCTACAAGCAGGTGACAGCTCACTAAGGACCAGATCAGACCAGAGAGCAAAACACCCCCCTGGTGGGGAAGGTAGGGATGTATCTATTAGGGATGCACAATATAATCAGCCTCCTATTGGTATCGGCCTATATCGGCCTTAAAACTGAGTATCGGACATCGGCCACCCCACCGATATTCAACCGATATTTAACCGATCAAGCCAGTGTTTCTAAAATCTAAAAAAAGACAAAAAAAAATCTTCTTCAAAAACTTCTTTTTTACAGACTAACACTTCTAAAGACCGTTTCTTTTAGGATGTTCTGTGTGAACAGAGTTGTGTCCCAAACCGCCTACTTCCATACCCAATACTCAAAATTTTGAGTAAACTGCATCAAAATGAAAACAGTATGCGTAGTATGTGAAAACTGAGTATTCTAAAGTACCCGGATGACGTACTCAAACCCGTCAAGATTTTGAGTAGGTGACTGTGGACACTCACCGCACTCTCTCGTCCCGAATTCTGTTCAGTAGGTGGCAGTAATGCTCCCTGAAATGGGTAACAAACTGCCATAAAACTCAATAGCAGAAGAAGCAGAAGAAGAAGAAGCAGAAGAAGAAGCAGAAGCAGAAGAAGCAGAAAAAAGAAGAAGCAGAAGAAGAAGCAGAAAAAGAAGAAGCAGAAGCAGCAGAAGGGAAGAAGAGGAAGTAGAGGAAGAATAATGAGGAAGCAGAAGAAGAAGAAGAAGAAGAAGAAGAAGAAAAAGAAACAGAAGCAGAAGAAGCAGAAGAAGAAGAAGAAGCAGAAGAAGAAGAAGCAGAAGAAGAAGAAGCAGAAGAAGAAGAAGAAGCAGAAGCAGAAGAAGCAGAAGAAGAAGCAGAAGCAGAAGAAGCAGAAGAAGAACCAGAAGAAGAAGAAGCAGAAAAAGAAGAAGCAGAAGAAGAAGCAGAAAAAGAAGAAGCAGAAGCAGCAGAAGAAGAAGAGGAAGTAGAGGAAGAATAATGAGGAAGCAGAAGAAGAAGAAGAAGAAGAAGCAGAAACAGAAGCAGAAGAAGCAGAAGAAGAAGAAGCAGAAGCAGAAGCAGAAGCAGAAGAAGCAAAAGAAGAAGCAGAAGCAGAAGAAGCAGAAGCAGAAGAAGCAGTAGCAGAAGAAGCAGAAGAAGCACAAGAAGCAGAAGAATAAGAAGAAGACGACGACACTGGCGGCACTCATGAAAAATGGCAGCTTTTTTGGCGTAAGGCTTCACGAAGAATGTTCATGTTTTCATGATGAGAAATAACACTCAAAGGTGAAAGAAGATGGCAGAAGATAGCGGCAGTGCGCTGCGGCTGTAAGCCGGTCAAAAAATTCCTTAGAAGAAGTCGTCGACATTGCGCTCTCATTTTCGGTGAGTACTCAGTATGTGATTTGAGACAGCCCTGTGAACTGGAAAATCACGTACTGAGCCACTGAGTACATAATATGGTTAGTGTAGTCAATTTGGGATTTTGAGTATTGACTATGGAAGTAGGTGATTTGGGACACAGCATCAGCCATATGTGTAAATAACTAAATATCCCCTGTTTTTTGGGCGGGGTTTTTCCCTCAGGGAGAAGAAAATCCAGGTGGTTCTAGGATATCACGCACATAAGTATCGTATTAGTTTTGTTTGAACAACTGACATTAAGTTTGGCTTGTTATACAAACACAAGCTGAGGTATTTTTCTAATTCTGCACAAGGAATGAATATAACAGCACTTATCTTTCAGCTTTAATATCGGTATCAATAACTGTTATCGGCCACGTGAGTTTTAAAATATCGGCATATCGGATATCAACCAAGATTCCAATATTGTGCATCCCTACTATTTACATGCCCCCCTCACACACAGTTTTCCAGGACTAGAGTTACAGATACACTATGCAACACGTTTCTGTTCATATTAGATCCTGTTTACCTGGTGACTCCATCATGCTGGCCCAGAATTCTGGTGCCATGTGAAGCGGGTCGTCCTCTGAGTTGGTCAGCTTATACAGGTGGACACAGGGCGGCGTGCTCACGTTACTGTAGTGGCTGACGAAAAAGTCAAAGTTCTGCAGAGTCAGAGGAGGAAGAAGCACGAAAACAAAGATCATTCAGACAACGGAGAGTAAAAGTATAAAGTAAAGGATTTTAATGACAGGATCAGGACACTGACTGGTTTACTGGTTTTCATTTGATCCAGGTCCATGCACTCATGAGTTCTCATTCATATCAGTTTGTCTTCACACTTTTCTTTACAAAAAAAATGTCAAAAAATGCTTAAACTGGAATTTCACTTTTTTTGAACCTGGGGTGTGTGTTCATCTGTCCTTTCATATATGCGAGTGATGGGGAAAATACTTTTCCAGATAGCTCCAGTATCTATACGGGCAGGCAGCTAGCAGCCCAGCTAATGGTAAGTATGGGGCAACTGGCCCCCACGTCTAAGTTCACCCTAAAAACCTGCTTTTTTTCCGCACTGAACGCCTCGGATAGTCTCAACGAGTGTCCGACGGCATACTAGAGAGGAGAAATGAACCAAAGTATCTACATTACCTGGAGATCACCATTTGATTTGGTGTCGGATTGAATTCTCATATCTTATTATTTCTTTTTATCTCGAACTCACTAAGAACCTTGTCTAAAATCCAAGGGGAGAAGAAAGGTTTTGCTACGGTTCTAGAAAAAGATTATTTCCAGCTTGAAATTTAAAACAAAACCAAAACAAACAGCAGTCGCCAGGTAATGTAGATACTTTGGATTTGGAGCCATCTGGAAAATTCCTTCCTCCATCACTCACACATATGAAAGGACATGTACACCCCAGGTTCAAAATAAGCTAAATCCCCCTTTAACCGCTTAGTGGAGACGTTGATTTTTTAAAATTATTATTTTCATTCACATATTGTAGTGTTTAGATGTAGAGTGGAGATGCACATGGGGAAAAATGACATCACTATTTCGTTCAGTTGGCAAATGTTTGTTTGAGTCTCATCTAAATTACTGTAACTTTATTTGGAACGATACTTATCCTTCCCATATTACTCAACTTCTGGCATTACAAAAGAAAGCCATCAGAGCCATCTCATGGTCCATACCTCATACTCCCACAAATGCCCTTTTCCATAAATATGGGCTGTTAAACTTTTACCACAATGCTTGTACGATGTATAGTGTTATTCACCAGAGAAATACTAGATTGTGCCAACTCATTCCTGTTTATGCCTTCTCTCACCAACATAATACACGGGAAAAAAATGCTTCTTAAAGGCAAATATAGAACATTAAAATGTACAAGTTTCAGTATATATCATAGAGGCCCATATTTATGGAATGAGCTGGATAATGGCTTAAAAGAGTGCTAGCTTATCTTTATTTACATGAATTTTGAAGGGGCAATTGCTGGCTAAGTATGATTTAGGGGATTATACAGCTTAGGTTAAAACCACATGCTCCTATATTGTATGATTATTATTTAAGACACTATGAAATAGTTATCTACTGTATATGCATTTTTTGTTTTCTTTCTTGCTTGCTTGCTTTTGTATTATTATTTTTCAGAACTGTTTGGTTATGAATTGATTTGAGGTCAGTATTCATGTATTGAATTATTGGGTAGTGGTATTACATATTGTTGATATGGATGTGTATTTATGTGTGGAGATATATAGTATGTATATGTGTGCCTTTGTGCATAATTATAAGTATTTATTTGTATGGTAGAGGTTCACTACAACGTCGGACAGTTTAATCAAATGGGTGATTCGGCACTCGCTAGCGTATTAGTCCTGCTGTTGTCATTATTGTACATTTGTTATTGTAGCGTTCATTTATTTAAAAAAAAAAAATCTAAGTTTACTCTGGTGGTGGGGTGAGGGACCCCCCTTGATAAGCTGCGACTACTTGGGTGTCCCATTTTCTTTTCCTCACAATATAACATGCTGACTGTGAACAACCAATTGTGAAAAATCAACTTATGGACTGTGTGTGGAAGTTGTGGAAGAGGAAGGAAAATAAATAAATAAATAAAATTGACCCATTAGCTTGAGTCAAGTGTGTTGCAGCAGGGAAACAGAAAGTCTGCAGGACTGTGGGCCTCCAGGAATGGAGTTGGGGATCCCTGCACCAGAAAATCTGACCTGAGGAGGACTGTGCACAAGAGACGTCCTCATAATCTGAAAGACCTGGAGCCAGTTTGCAAGAGGACTGATGTGTGACGGAGTGATGCGGTACGAATGTGGACAGGTGAGGTGCTGAGCTGGTGGCGTGTGCATGGAAACTGCACGTACCTGGCTAACGGAGCAGCTGTGGGAGAATCCAGGCTTGGTGAGTCTGATCATTTCTCCCGGTGACTCGTAGCTGACCACGTACAGGTGGTGCTCCAGAGGAGTGTCCCTGGTTCCCTGGAAATACACCAACTTTGCCGCCTCGTTCACCCAGATCTAGCAAGATAAGAACATTACAGGCCACAGCTGCTGTTAGCGCACTCACATCTGCAGCTACCACAAAGAGAATGAAGAAAAACTTCAACCAAGACAATAAATGTCTTTATACAAGCAAACTTCTTAAAAATGGCGGGTCCAACCGTCGTCCTGAAAACATTAAACAGTGATATTTTCAATATTTGACACATTGGTTTCTAATCCGTCCTCCAGCTTTAATAGTGATTGAGGGTGAACGTTACTGCGCTGAGATAAAGTCATAAGTTTAGAGAGTTGGCTGAATTACAGTTGTGATGCAGTTGTAAACACCCAGAATCAAGAGTACAGACGGCTGAAATAAAACATCAAACACACAAAGACGCTTCCCTGACTGCTCAGGAAACAGCTGTGAACCGTTTAAATGTCTTTCTTCAGTGTCGTCTCACCTTGGAGCCATGTCTCGCCAGCACCTCCCATTCCCCACTGGTCAGCGTTACCTCCTCTTTGATTGCACATTTGAAGTTTCCTGCAAGAATCAACATGCTCATACTGATGGAAAATAACTAGACAAACAGAAAACAGACCAGCTTTAAAAACACGCATTTTAACTTTTCTACGGTAGTGCATTGCATTAACCTAAAAAAAAATAAAATTGTTCCGTTCTTTCTGAATTAGATAATTTTCCCCCCCCCCCCCAAAAAAAAACATTGTTTTTCTGCATTAACAAGATCATTTTTACAAAAATCAATAAAAACGCTCTGCTTTTCTGAATCATTTTTAGAAAAATAAAAATGTTCTGTTTTTCTGTATTAGCAAGATAATTTAAGAAAAAATAAACTTTTTTTTTCTAAATTAACAAGAATTTTTACAAAAAAAAAAAAAAAAAAAAAACATTTTCAGTGCGTCCACCTCGTTTCCAACAGTTGATTTTGTTGATATGAACCGCTGTTCTTCACATATCTACATCTGATTCGCCGAACGAAGTGTCTCTTGCTTAAAAGAAACCTGCAACGCCGACAGTCACAGAACATCTGTATAATCGCAGCAGCGTTCTCGTTAATTCCAAAAAGTAGAACATTTCTATTTCTATATTTTCTAAAGAATTATCTTGTTAATTCTGAAACTGAATGTTGTTTTTTTGTAAAAAATTATTCTTTTTAATTCAGAAAAACAGAATGTTTTTAATTTTTTAAATGGTCTCATTAATTGAGAAAAACAGAATGATTTGTTTTTGTTTTAATTAGTCTGTTATTTCCGAAAAACAAAGTTATTAAATCATCTGGTTTTTTTATATATATATTTTGTTACTTAAAAAAAAAAGAACATTCTCATGTTTTTAAGAAAAAATTATTTTGTTAATTAAGAAAAACAAAACATTAATTTTTTTTTAATTTCATAAATCAAGAAAAACTAAATGTTTATTCTTTTTCATTATTTTGTTAATGAAGACAAACACAACATTGTTATTTTTTTAAATAATTTCGTAAATTAAGAAAAAAAGAACATTTTCAATTATTTTTTAAAGATTATATTATTACTTCAAAAAACAAAACATTATTTTTTTTTACATCTCGTTAATTCAGAAAGACAGAACATATTTATTCATTTCTGATCAAATCTCATTAGTTCAGAAAAACAATTTTTTTATTTTTTTTTTATTAGTTTGTTAATTCAGAAAAACAATTTTACCTTTTACAGGTGAATGAAATACACTTTCGTACTTTTCTTCTTCTTTTTAAGAAAAAAAAATCATTTAAAATGAATGGAGATGTCTTACCCTCCACATGATGGTAGTCCTCTGACCAGTGGTAGCAGCCTGGTTGCAACAGTGATGTGATTTTATACAGGTGGCTGAATCCTGTTTTGGACTCATTTACCCAGATGAAAGTAAACTCATCTTCTGTTGTTTGAACGAAGGGATAAAATATATCGTGAACCTGTGTGAATGGAAACACACACACTTACTGGGAGCTGACTGTGGGACAAAACTCACAACATTCACTGGATTTCAATTTTGTTTTGGACAAATTAAAAGGGCGTCCTGGTAGAAGAGACTTACGTTGATCCAGACATCGGTGGTCTCCTCGTAGATGATGAACGGCTGTGTGCTGCTGGGCACAGCCTCCATGTCCTCCTGCCTCAGAGCTGGGTCCTCTGTGACAGGAACGAAGAGGGCCGGAGGCAGCAGAACCAGCTGGAGCTTCCTCTGACTGCGATCCAGCAGCACCGCCCAGCCACTGCGGACACAGCAGACGATGCTCAAACTACACTCACATGCAAGAAACTCAAAGAAAAATCATGAACGTAAAGCACCGCCGAGCCATTTCTCTCCTCTATCAGCGTACAATCTCACTTCCAAAAACGACGGGGTGAAAACAGTCCATAAAAACTCCAGACAGAACGACTGCACATGCATCCGTGTTCACCAGTGAGACGCTGGAGACCGCAACGTGAAGACTAGTTTTTTGAACCAGCCCTGTGACAGGCACCGTTCAGAAAAAAGCATTTACGGTGCGTAGCCTACATGTATGTTACTGGTAGGCTATTTAATTAACAGTTAAAGAAAAAAACTCTGTGTAAATATCTCGCGTTACAGCATGGACACCTGCGGCTTGTTAACAAATGTGTACCCTCATTTTCTAGTGGGTGGGGCGGGGCTTGTGTTCAGGTACGCTCAATAATCCAGAGAGTCGTCCTCAAAATTATTCATATCCTCCAATTAAAGAAAAAGCTAAACTCACAATAGTATTCAAATAACAAGAAACTAAAGAAACTGTACTAATAATTCACAAAATTATAGTTTAATGATATTGATCGATATTGCTTTTTAAATGTGGTTGGAAATAATAATAAGAACAATTTAACTGTTCTAGACACATTAGAGCATCTTTCCCATGAACATGGACCAACATACCTGTCAACAGGTGGAGACATCTGATTGGACGTTACAGAAAACACCTGATTGCAGTGATTTTCTTAAAAGTGTTGCTAAACAAAATTTTAGCTTCGTTGCCCCATCATGCTTGTTTACTTGTTTTATTTTTTGTGTGTTTGTTATTAATATTTACTTCAAACCACAATTCAAAATCAATCTCATGATTTTCATAGAATTTTTATTTATTATCACTTTTGTCAATTTCATCTTATTTCAGTGACAGATGATTGTTTTCTTTCTTTATTTGGAGGGTATGAATCATTTTGACGACGACTGTGACTGTATGTGTGTGTGACTTTATGGGTTTAGATGGATTTTTGCTGTTTGTTTGGGGTTTTGTTTTTTCATGTAAACCACTCTGTGTTGCCATTTGCTTGTGTGAAAAAGCGCTTTATCAATAAAGATTGATAGATTTTTACAGACGAGTTGCTGCCATTAGATTCACAATCAGTGAATGTTTTCTATGAAATGGTAAAACGTCTCAGTTTGACCATCTGACATGTTGTTTATGGTCTGCTGGGAATAAAAGATGTCGAGATTTAGAAATCATTGGATTCTGGTTTTATCGCATTTTATACCAGCGGTGGGCAACCCTGGTCCACGGGGGACGGCTAGAGATGCACCGATCCGATACCTGGATCGGATGATCGAATATCGGCTCCGATACTGACTAATAAGCTGGATCAAATATCAGATGGATGAAACCGATCCAGCATTGCAGTCCAGCCATTTTCTTTTTTTTTTTTAATAACATCATACACAGCGATACAGTAAGAACTGAAGTGACTAGATTACTTTGTTTGCAACACCAGTAACGCCATCATCCAGAGCAGAGGAGTGTTATTCATTTCTTTTTGCTCTTCATCTATTTACAGATATAACTGTAAGTACATTTATATCTGTGTTAGTTTGTTACCTTTTTAACAGGCCCACCCGCTAGCATAAAATGTGATAAAACCAGAATCCAATGATTTCTAAATCGACATATTTTATTCCCCGCAGACCATAAACAACATGTCAGATGGTCAAACAGACATTTTACCATTTCATAAAAACTTTCACTGATTGTGAATCTGATGGCAGCAACACATCTGTAAAAATCTATCAATCTTTATTGATAGAGTGCTTTATCACACAAAGCAAAAAAACCCAAACAGAAATCCATCTAAACCCATAAAGCCCCCCCAGACCACAAACCTGGTCACACGCCCACACAAGATGAAATTGACAAAAGTAATAATAAATAAAATTTCTATGAAAATCATGACGCTGATTTTGAACTGTGGTTTGAAGGAACTATTAAAAGCAAACACACAAAAAATAACGCAAGTAAACAAGCATGACGGGGCTACGAAGCTAAAATTTTGTTGAGCAACACTTTGAGGCAATCTGTTTTTTTCTGCAACGTCCAATCAGACGTCTGCACCTGCTGACAGGTATGTTGGTCCATGTTTGTGGAGAAAGATGCTCTAATTTGTCTGGACAGTTTTTTTTTATTATTATTTCCAACCATAACCCAAAAGCAATATTTTCTATCACGAAACTGTAATTTAGTCCTTTTTTAAAAAAAAAATATTATTAGTTTAATTTGTTTCTTGTTATTTGAAATAATATTGTGAATTTAGCTTTGTCTTTAACTGGAGGGTATGAATAAATTTGAGGACGACTGCATGTCAACGGAGCCGTTCGGAGCATGTGGACTTATGGCTGGGCAATAAACCAAAAATTTACCGACACCGACATTTACAACGATAACAGACGTCATTTTTTCCTCATGTCGGTATGCTTGGTGCTGCGGCCCCTTTAAGAAAGCCAGCAGTGGAATTGCCACATGGGACATTTTTGTTCTCTCAAACTTGCCGTAGTTTCTTGTAACGTGACATTCCTGCACTGGAGCTTCGTGTGTTTCATCATCTTTTGCATGTTTTCTGTACAACATATGTCTGTAAATGATCAGTGACGTTTATTTGATGTCAGTGTAAAGTGATAAACGTTTGAAGGAACGTTGTTTGCGTCAAATGTTTTGACAACGGTAGTGATGCTAATTGCGTTAGCCTGTCTATGGGTTTTTCAATGTTAAGTTAGCATTCATGCTAATTGATAGTCGTGTGCATTTAATGGGAGACTCATCACTGGTTTTCATGGACACAAAGTAATATTTGCTCATATGTAAATAAGAATCTAACTCATTTGAGTTGATCAATTTAATAATTAATAATTCATTCATTAATTTGTACATTTGTATGTTTGTATTTCAGTTTCACAGTACTTCTCATATGTCTACAACATCTACTGGGTGTTTATTAAGGAACCTGTTAATCTATCTGCCAAACAAGAAGTCACGTGAAGTTCCAGTTAAGGCAGAATATCTGTTTTAATAAAATGAAAATAAAAGTAGTTTTTATCCGTTTTGGCTGGTTTATAGGTAGCTTTATCGCCCATTTATCGTTACCAAGATGAACTGCTAAATATATCCTGATATTTTTGGCCATTATCGCCCAGCCCTATGTGGACTGCAGCTCATTGAACAACACAGCCACATATTTGCTGCGCCGTGCGGAGCAGAGTATGTGGAATCTGGGGGTAATACCTGCAGGATGACAGCCCTTGAGGACCGGAGTTACCCACCCTTGTTTTACACAGTGGCAACTTTTTCAGTCAAGGTTGTGATAAAATGTGATTTCAGCAACACTCACTATTTTCCGTCACTCGTCCATCCTACTCTGGCGATATATTCTGTTCCAGGGAACAAAGAGTTAAACGGGACGACCAGCTCTTTATCTTGTGTGCTCACGATCTGCAATTTCACACAGAAAAACACGCGTTAGGAATACGAAACGTTCGGGAAAAGGAAGCATCAGTACGTCAGAGTAACGGCAGACTTACTCTTCCTTGATGGTCCGTCCTGATCTCTGCCAGTTTCAGGGTAGCCTGGGGGTTTTTGCTACCTGGAAAATGGCAGAACATCGAGGTGACTCGCTGCTTTACAAAGGAAAACCGTGCTGTTTGATGCTGCACTGACCTGTTCGAGGATATCTGTACGCGTCAGCTTTCCTCTCCTCCAGCGCTGGAGACGGAACATGAATAATTTCTACTTCTGTCTCATCCACCTCTTCATACAGGAGGTACATGGTTTTCCCTCCGTCCAGACCTGGTGGGAAGAAACAAGCTGAGAACATGACTTCTGCAGACCGAGGCGGCCGGTCGTGCTGCTCTGCTGACCTTCTACCGATGACGGACTCCACCAGTAACCAGTGAACCGGTCAAACTCTTCCTGAATGACAAATGTTGCTACACCTGCAGACTTGGGGTCCTCCTTAACGTTGTCTAAACCTGGAAGAAACGCATCAAACACCAGCTTACGGTCACGCACGGCTGCAGCTGGGAGCTTTAGAGGGATACAACACCCACACAATGATGGTCCTTCATCTTCTCCTCACCCTCATGCTGAGCAAGACTCTGGAGCACTTTTTTAATATCTCAAATGCAGCCGGAGATCCAGGGGGGTTTTAGTTATGCATCAACTTTCATATAATGGAAGTGACCAGCGCTCGAAACAAAAAAAGTCCATAAAAGTCCACAAAAACTTGTCAATATTCCTCCATGCTGCTCGTCCAATGTAATCCAAGTTTCCTGAGAGGGTAGCGTCCAGAATTTACTGGAAACCACATCATTTAGTGTATTTTTATACCCTAACAGTAGAACATTGTACTTCCCCGATGCGTGTTCATGCGAGTTCACGACACTACGGAAGCCGCGGCAGCCGAGGACGACGTTAGCATCTCCCCGAGTAGGAAAAAGCTTGATTTATCAGATAAATTAGTCATCGTCCTCATCTGACTCACAGCAGAATGGAAACAGATGAAAAGTGAAATTTCTTCTTCTACGCTTGCGTTATCGGCAGAGCAGGCGCTGAATCCCGGGGAAGTGTGATGCGCTACCGTTTAGGCTATAAAAATATACTAAATGATGTGGTTGGGCTGCAGGGTGGCGTGGTGGTTAGTAGAGATGTCCCGGTTTTTTTGCCCCCCATTCAAGTCTGAGTCATTAGATTTTGAGCCGATACAGAGTCCCGATCCGATACTTCTATGATAAAATAAAAATTGAAGAGAAAAAGACAGATACAGTGTTTCCCTACAGCATGCTGTAGCCGTGGTGATACCGCTGGGCAGAGGGGGGGGTTATCAACACATTAGCCTGATCTGATTCTGAACCGTATTTAATATAAATCATAGCTTGAAGGTGTAACTGGGGAGTCAGAAGGTGTCACACGCGTTATATTTTTTTCCTTTTCCTTACTCTTATTTTTACTTTATTATGACACCTCCTCTGATCAATTACATTCTTTCAGTCACATTTTTAAAACAAGATCTTTAGCATACATTTATACACCAACTAACAGCAAATTAATGAGGAATTGATCATTTGTGAATGTCTGTGGAAATCACAAAGGAAACTTTTGGGTTATTTCTCCGTTTCTCTGAATCATGGAAACGTTCGGTTCTTTATCTGTTGGACAGCAAATAAAAACAACACAGTAGATGTTAAATAAACTGTGAAACAACAGATAATATAATGTCTGTTAAACAAAGTTTAACCGGCACTCTTTTCTTTTTTTTTTCCTGTCACTCAGCCTGTCGCGGGTTACGTCACACAGCAGCTGTCAAAAATGACTGACTGATGAGGACTCAATGATGTGGTTTCCAGTAAATTCTGGACGCTACTCAGGACACTTAGATTACATTGGACGAGCAGTATGGAGGAATAGTGACAAGTTTTTGTGGACTTTTATGGACCTTTTTGTTTCGAGCTCTGGTCACTTCCATTATATGAAAGTTGATGCATAACTAAAACCCCCCTGGATCTCCGGCTGCATTTGAGATATTAAAAAAGTGCTCCAGAGTCTTGCTCAGCATGAGGGTGAGTAGAAAATGAAGGACCATCATTCTGTGGGTGTTGCATCCCTTTAAGAAGGTTTTCAAACGAGACGAGATGATTTATGTGGCAATAAACTGAGTCTTCAGACCTTTATGACAGTATGTGAGCCTCCTCTCCTCTCCTGTCTTAATGTTGGCTATCCACAGGTCATTGTTGTTGATGAAAGCTATGAAATCAGGGTGTCCGGGGCAGATCTTGGGGTCCATGCGGGTGCCTGAGCACTGAGTCTTGATCTCCATGGGCTTTACTGGAGCAGACTGCTAAAACCAACAAATACAATCTTAGTCAAAAGCAGACTGCAGAAAGGAAGAGCATCATCCCAGATGATGAGTTCGTTAAGATACGATGTAGGAGACGCTGACTCGGAGCTCTCACACAACAGATCCCTACGTATAGCATCTAAAAGTTGTGAGCAGTGAGACAAAGTGCAGTGTACTCACAATGAAGCCGTTGTTGCCTCCGTCTTGACAGTAAAACAGACTATTACTGGCTTGGAAGAGGAACAGGCCGCTTTTAGAGTGGTAGTCATAGGACGTGATGCCGAACGCACCCAAGCGTTTACGCTCCCTCAGCAGCTCCTCCTCTCGAGAGTAGGCGCCTTGGTGCGGCGTAGCCTTGAACACACAACAGGAAACTGGCTTTAGGAAACACTAGAATCCACGGACAGGAAGTCTGATACAGAGATGCATCAGAGAAGAAACATGCTGCATGGACGAAAAATAAAATCGCAACATTCTCTTGTTGGACCCCGTTTAGCTTTGATCACCATAATAGTTACACAACAGGGCTGTACAGTGCGAGCGTTTTACTCGCATATGCGCCTAAAAATATATTGGTGCGAGTACCAGAAAAAAAATGGGAGCACGCGTGCGAGTATAGATTTCATCCCTCTAATTTACACTTTGCTCCTAAATAAGTCAGGATTGTTTTAAAGTGGCAATGAAACTGCCAACCAAACTAAATTTGTTAATTTGCCAGTAGAAAAATACATGAAAAATATGAGCAAATAAGAGAAAAACGTAGCGACGTTTTTATGGTCAGGACGCCGCCATGCGGCAGCTTTGAAGTCACCGCGTTGCTCCAGCTCCACATTGAACCATCGGTATCACCAGCTACACAACAACTAACAACCGTAACACAATTTAGAAGATGGACATAATGAAAGGCGAAGCTGAAAGGCCAGTCCAGCATCCAGATCCTGTTGCAGATGCTTTCCAGTCCGTAGGCCGCGTGACTAGAGAGGAAGCCGGGGCTGATCTGTAGCGGAGCGGGTTACGCTGATTACGGGGAGTCCCGGATAGAAACAGCTGACGGTCATGTCAGAGAAACCTGCTGCAGAGCTGTTCCGATCATCGGACTGTAGCGAAGGGATTTATGAGTGTTGCCGATTGAGGTGTTTCTAATAACCCCGGCTTTACACCTGGTCCGTGACGTGAGCGCAGCGGCTTTGCTGCGACTTCCTCGGCGCGAGCATTTACACCGTTCACTGTGCGGCCGCGCAGCGCACCCGCGAGTGCACCAGCTGTTGTTAGATTCGTGACATCACGGAATCACGAGAGGGCTACTAGATCGCCTGTGATTCTCATCCAAATGGTTCATTTTGTCCACATGTTCATGCGTCATGGTTTCTTATTTCACTGTAACCTTGTGGACACGGAGATGCTGTCATGTTCAGGTAGCTCAGCAGTTTAAAAGCTGCACGGTGGCTTTTGTTTAGTAAGTTACCGGATATTTTACGCTGAACCTGTGTCTGATTTCCTGTCTGGTTCGATCTGAACTACTGATATTAACGCGGTGTCGGTGCGTGGAGCGTCAAAAATAGAGCTGGCGCGTATCTGTAGCGCAGCGGCGCGGCACGCCGGAGCGACGACTGACCGCTCACGCGCCGCGGCGTGATCAATATGTTTCAAACCATTGATTACATGGGCGCGATCCGGTGCGCAGGGCGCGCCGCTGCGCTGCGCTGCGCTGCGCTCACGTCACGGACCAGGTGTAAAGCCGGGGTAAGAGGCTTAAAGAGGAACGGAGTTGGTGAATTACGCAGCGATGCTTGTAAGGACCGATACCGCAGATACCGATACCGGTAAACGGAGCTCCGCTGGTGATATTAAAAACACTCAGAGCAGCTTCAGGCTTTCCTCTGCGGGCCTCTAGTTTACCAGACTCCAAGTCTTCAGATCATTTTCCTCATTTTCTCTATAAAATGTTCACACATGATCAGGAGTCAGAGGTTTCCTCTTCAGAGCCAAACCAACCAAACTGGTGACATCAAAGCTTAGCTTTGCAAGCGTCTTTGTGGGCTTTAAATAATAATGATAATAAATAATCATGATTATTATTATCATCACCATCATCATCATATTAATAATAATAAAACTGGGAGATTTTCTGATTGAAGGTGATGTTTGGTTACAGCTGTAATCTAAACCATTAGACGTCTCTTTTACATCGTTAGCATGGCTCGTCCAGCTTTTCTTCCATGTAGTGAAACCAATAATGAGTCTCTGGGTTTTTATAAGAACCTTTGCAGTCATGAGAACAGATATGGGGGGTCACAACACGGCAACTTCTCTCCATATTGCTGTTTAACAAAGATTAAATGAAGAGGTTACCTGCTGCTGACAGTTAAGTATCTGCAGAAGAAGAATCAGGGAGCAGGTGTTATCGCCCCCTACAGTCATACGTTTTCATGGGTCACAGGTTTTGCTGTAACACCGGTTTGGTGCCCTTTTTAACAACAATGCAAAATGCAAATTCAACATCCATACTAAAGCCCACCTGACCCAGACCGACCCCACCCAGACCAAATCCTGCTGTGGACCGCTGGATGGACACAGCCGAGTGTGGCAGGTGACTGGACAACAAAAAACTGTAGGACAGGGAAGTTCTCAGTATTTAAAACTGTTTCTCGGTGTAATGCATCATGCCTGTTGCCTGGGCGAAGATTATTATTATGAATATCTAAATGTGCTATTTAAGAAAATTCATAGTGCTCCTAAATTTTTTCTGTGCTCCTAAATTTTTTTCGTTTGGGAGCACGAGTGCTCCTAGTGAAAA
>JALJCO010013323.1:0-24789 GCA_023101725.1 Atherinomorus stipes | reverse complement strand
TTTAATGGACATCCCTTGACGCACGTCGGGGGCCTCAAGACGCTGAAAATCAAGCATTTGACTTTTTAGTGACCCAGCGTCCAACTTTGGGCATCAGGCATGTTTTTGACGCCCAAATCGTGTTTGGTGTGTACGCAGCATAACTGGTGTTTGTCTGTTTTGCGAATGAACTCTTCATTTTTATAGCCTACATCCAGAACTACATCCAGCTGCTGCAAAGCGCACCCCTGTGAGTTCACGACACGACGGAAGCCGCGGCAGAGAGTAGCACCTAGCTGCAGCCGGAGCCACTACAAACCACACTGGGGCTGCTCAATTCTGGGAAAAATGTGAATCACATTTTCCATTTAACCTCCGAACCAGCTACAGACCGTCCTCAGTTTAACTCTAGTGCCGCTCACTCTTCTGAAAAACCAGCTAACTGCAGGTGGGCTTGCTCCACTGTTGTAAAGACGCTTTACCAATGGTTAAGGGGGTGGGGAGGCAACGGCAGTGCTGCGTTTGAGGGCACTTGAAAAATCCGGGAAGCATGTAAACTTTTATTTGTGATGCAGCTCGTTATTAGTTCATGATTAGCATGCAATTAAAAATGCTTCAGAGTCGTTGTGGGTAGAAATGAGATCACATGTATGTGTAAATTGAGATCACGATTTTTTAACGATTAATTGTGCAGCCCTAAACCGCACCAACCCTAAACCACACCCACCGCAAGAATGAGAGCAACCTAACCCTAACCCCTCTCCTAACCCTAATGACAACCCTCCCACGTCACTACAAATCACACCCAATATCGCGACATGCTTCAGGGTCTGCAGCTGCAGTTGGGTAAACTTGGCGGCAGACACGATCGCACACTCTTCTTCTTTCTTTGAAATCAATATCCAGCCCCTCTTGTGTTTGTCCGCAGCTCGTTCGCTCTTAGCACAATGCAAACAGCAATTTTCTTTTTCTACGCTTGCGTTATCGACAGAGTAGGCGCTGAACGCCACAGCTTCCGTGGTGTCGTGAACTTGCTTTGCAGCAGCTCGATGTTCTACTGTTTAGTCTATAAAAATCTAGTAAATGATGGTTTCCAGTAAATTCTGGACGCTACCCACTCAGGACACTTGGATTACATTGGACGAGCAGTATGGAGGAATATTGGCAAGTTTTTGTGGACTTTTATGGACCTTTTTGGCTCAACCGCCGGTCACCTCCATTACATGAGATTCGGTGGAAAATGACCCCCCCGATTCTGGCTGCATATGAGATATTAAAAAGTGCTCCAGAGTCTTGCTCAGCCTGAGGATGAGTAGAAGATGAAGGACCATCATTCTGTGGGTGTATTATTCATTTAACTTCACAAATGAACGCCGCCCCCCCCCCCTCTATGTTCACGCCACCTGGCGTTACGCCATCACTGAAATTATTTCTTCTTTTTTAGGCTGCCATCCCTCCGTCCCACCTCTTACCCAGGTGATTTATCAACCACCAGCCAAAAAGAGATGATCAGACAAACAGCAGGTTTTGCCTTATTCCCTGAGCGATCGCCAAGAAAACTATTCTATAAAACACACACACATATATACATATACACACACACGGTCACTTTATTAGGTACACCTGTCCAACTCCTTGTTAACGCAAATTTCAGCCAATCACATGGCAGCAAGTCGATGCATTTAGGCATGTAGACATGGTCCAGACGATCTGCTGCAGTTCAAACCAGCATCAGAATGAGGAAGAACAGTGATTTACGTGACTTTGAACGTGGCATGGTTGTTGGTCTGAGTATTTCAGAAACTGCTGATTTACTGGGATTTTCCTGCACAACCATCTCTAGGGTTTACAGAGAATGGTCCCAAAAAGAGGAAATATCCAGTGAGCAGCAGTTCTGTGGGCACAAATGCCTTGTTGATACCAGAGGTCAGAGGAGAATGGCCAGACTGCTTCCAGCTGATAGAAAGGCAACAGTAATTCAAATAAGCACTTGTTCCAACCGAAGTCTGCAGAAGAGCATCTCTGAATGCACAACACATCCAACCTGGAAGCAGATGGGCTACAGCAGCAGAAGACCACACCGGGTGCCGCTCCTGTCAGCTAAGAACAGGAAACTGAGGCTACAATTCACACAGACTCACCAACATTGGACAATAGAAGATGGAGAAATGTTGCCTTGTCTGATGAGTCTCCATTTCTGCTACCAAATTCATATGTAGGCTCAGAATTTGGTGTCAGCAACATGAAAGCATGGATCCATCCTGTCTTGTATCAACGGTTCAGCTTGGTGGTGGTGGTGTGATGGTGTGGTAGAGATTTTCTTGGCCCACTTTGGGCCCCTTAGTACCAACGTGGCGGTTTAACCACCACAGCCTACCTGAGTATTGTTGCTGACCATGTCCATCCCTTTATGACCACAGTGTAGCATCCTCTGATGCTGCTTCCAGCAGGAGAACGCGCCATGTCATAAAGATGACATCATCCAGCAGGAGAACGCACCATGTCAGAAAGATGACATCATCCAGCAGGAGAACGCGCCATGTCATAAAGATGACATCATCCAGCAGGAGAACGCGCCATGTCATAAAGATGGCATCTTCCAGCAGGAGAACGCGCCATGTCATAAAGATGACATCATCCAGCAGGAGAACCCGCCATGTCATAAAGATGACATCATCCAGCAGGAGAACGCGCCATGTCATATAGATGACATCATCCAGCAGGAGAACGCGCCATGTCATAAAGATGACGTCATCCAGCAGGAGAACGCGCCATGTCATAAAGATGACATCATCCAGCAGGAGAACGCGCCATGTCATAAAGATGACATCATCCAGCAGGAGAACGCGCCATGTCATAAAGATGACATCATCCAGAAGGAGAACGCGCCATGTCATATAGATGACATCATCCAGAAGGAGAACGCGCCATGTCAGAAAGATGACATCATCCAGCAGGAGAACGCGCCATGTCATAAAGATGACATCATCCAGCAGGAGAACGCGCCATGTCATAAAGATGACATCATCCAGCAGGAGAACGCGCCATGTCAGAAAGATGACATCATCCAGCAGGAGAACGCGCCATGTCAGAAAGATGACATCATCCAGCAGGAGAACGCGCCATGTCATAAAGATGACATCATCCAGCAGGAGAACGCGCCATGTCATAAAGATGACATCATCCAGCAGGAGAACGCGCCATGTCATAAAGATGACATCATCCAGCAGGAGAACGCGCCATGTCATAAAGATGACATCATCCAGCAGGAGAACGCGCCATGTCAGAAAGATGACATCATCCAGCAGGAGAACGCGCCATGTCATAAAGATGACATCATCCAGCAGGAGAACGCGCCATGTCATAAAGATGACATCATCCAGCAGGATAACGCGCCATGTCATAAAGATGACATCATCCAGCAGGAGAACGCGCCATGTCATAAAGATGACATCATCCAGCAGGAGAACGCTCCATGTCAGAAAGATGACATCATCCAGCAGGAGAACGCGCCATGTCATGAAGATGACATCATCCAGCAGGAGAACGCGCCATGTCAGAAAGATGACATCATCCAGCAGGAGAACGCGCCATGTCATAAAGATGACATCATCCAGCAGGATAACGCGCCATGTCATAAAGATGACATCATCCAGCAGGATAACGCGCCATGTCATAAAGATGACATCATCCAGCAGAATAACCCGCCATGTCATAAAGATGACATCATCCAGCAGGAGAACGCGCCATGTCATAAAGATGACATCATCCAGCAGGAGAACGCGCCATGTCATAAAGATGACATCATCCAGCAGGAGAACGCGCCATGTCATAAAGATGACATCATCCAGCAGGAGAACGCGCCATGTCATAAAGATGACATCATCCAGCAGGATAACGCGCCATGTCATAAAGATGACATCATCCAGCAGGAGAACGCGCCATGTCATAAAGATGACATCATCCAGCAGGAGAACGCTCCATGTCAGAAAGATGACATCATCCAGCAGGAGAACGCGCCATGTCATGAAGATGACATCATCCAGCAGGAGAACGCGCCATGTCAGAAAGATGACATCATCCAGCAGGAGAACGCGCCATGTCATAAAGATGACATCATCCAGCAGGATAACGCGCCATGTCATAAAGATGACATCATCCAGCAGGAGAACGCGCCATGTCATAAAGATGACATCATCCAGCAGGATAACCCGCCATGTCATAAAGATGACATCATCCAGCAGGAGAACGCGCCATGTCATAAAGATGACATCATCCAGCAGGAGAACGCGCCATGTCATAAAGATGACATCATCCAGCAGGAGAACGCGCCATGTCAGAAAGATGACATCATCCAGCAGGAGAACGCGCCATGTCAGAAAGATGACATCATCCAGCAGGAGAACGCGCCATGTCAGAAAGATGACATCATCCAGCAGGTGAACGCGCCATGTCATAAAGATGACATCATCCAGCAGGAGAACGCGCCATGTCAGAAAGATGACATCATCCAGCAGGATAACGCGCCATGTCAGAAAGATGACATCATCCAGCAGGTGAACGCGCCATGTCATAAAGATGACATCATCCAGCAGGAGAACGCGCCATGTCAGAAAGATGACATCATCCAGCAGGTGAACGCGCCATGTCATAAAGATGACATCATCCAGCAGGAGAACGCGCCATGTCATAAAGATGACATCATCCAGCAGGAGAACGCGCCATGTCATAAAGATGACATCATCCAGCAGGAGAACGCGCCATGTCATAAAGATGACATCATCCAGCAGGATAACGCGCCATGTCATAAAGATGACATCATCCAGCAGGAGAACGCGCCATGTCAGAAAGATGACATCATCCAGCAGGAGAACGCGCCATGTCAGAAAGATGACATCATCCAGCAGGAGATGTCATCTCCTGACGCGCCATGTCAGAAAGATGACATCATCCAGCAGGAGAACGCGCCATGTCATAAAGATGACATCATCCAGCAGGATAACGCGCCATGTCATAAAGATGACATCATCCAGCAGGATAACCCGCCATGTCATAAAGATGACATCATCCAGCAGGAGAACGCGCCATGTCATAAAGATGACATCATCCAGCAGGAGAACGCGCCATGTCATTCAGATGACATCATCCAGCAGGAGAACGCGCCATGTCATTCAGATGACATCATCCAGCAGGAGAATGCGCCATGTCATTCAGATGACATCATCCAGCAGGAGAACGCGCCATGTCAGAAAGATGACATCATCCAGCAGGAGAACGCGCCATGTCAGAAAGATGACATCATCCAGCAGGAGAACGCGCCATGTCAGAAAGATGACATCATCCAGCAGGAGAACGCGCCATGTCATAAAGATGACATCATCCAGCAGGATAACGCGCCATGTCATAAAGATGACATCATCCAGCAGGAGAACGCGCCATGTCATAAAGATGACATCATCCAGCAGGAGAACGCACCATGTCATAAAGATGACATTATCCAGCAGGAGAACGCGCCATGTCATAAAGATGACATCATCCAGCAGGAGAACGCGCCATGTCATAAAGATGACATCATCCAGCAGGAGAACGCGCCATGTCAGAAAGATGACATCATCCAGCAGGAGAACGCGCCATGTCAGAAAGATGACATCATCCAGCAGGAGAACACGCCATGTCATAAAGATGACATCATCCAGCAGGAGAACGCGCCATGTCATAAAGATGACATCATCCAGCAGGAGAACGCGCCATGTCAGAAAGATGACATCATCCAGCAGGAGAACACGCCATGTCATAAAGATGACATCATCCAGCAGGAGAACGCGCCATGTCATGAAGATGACATCATCCAGCAGGATAACGCGCCATGTCATAAAGATGACATCATCCAGCAGGATAACGCGCCATGTCATAAAGATGACATCATCCAGCAGGAGAACACGCCATGTCATAAAGATGACATCATCCAGCAGGAGAACGCGCCATGTCATGAAGATGACATCATCCAGCAGATTAACGCGCCATGTCAGAAAGATGACATCATCCAGCAGGATAACGCGCCATGTCAGAAAGATGACATCATCCAGCAGGAGAACGCGCCATGTCAGAAAGATGACATCATCCAGCAGGAGAACGCGCCATGTCATAAAGATGACATCATCCAGCAGGAGAACGCGCCATGTCATAAAGATGACATCATCCAGCAGGAGAACGCGCCATGTCAGAAAGATGACATCATCCAGCAGGAGAACGCGCCATGTCAGAAAGATGACATCATCCAGCAGGAGAACGCGCCATGTCATAAAGATGACATCATCCAGCAGGAGAACGCGCCATGTCATAAAGATGACATCATCCAGCAGGAGAACGCGCCATGTCAGAAAGATGACATCATCCAGCAGGAGAACGCGCCATGTCATAAAGATGACATCATCCAGCAGGAGAACGCGCCATGTCATAAAGATGACATCATCCAGCAGGATAACGCGCCATGTCATAAAGATGACATCATCCAGCAGGATAACGCGCCATGTCATAAAGATGACATCATCCAGCAGGAGAACGCGCCATGTCAGAAAGATGACATCATCCAGCAGGAGAACGCGCCATGTCATAAAGATGACATCATCCAGCAGGAGAACGCGCCATGTCATAAAGATGACATCATCCAGCAGGATAACGCGCCATGTCATAAAGATGACATCATCCAGCAGGATAACGCGCCATGTCATAAAGATGACATCATCCAGCAGGAGAACGCGCCATGTCAGAAAGATGACATCATCCAGCAGGAGATGTCATCTCCTGACGCGCCATGTCAGAAAGATGACATCATCCAGCAGGAGAACGCGCCATGTCATAAAGATGACATCATCCAGCAGGATAACGCGCCATGTCATAAAGATGACATCATCCAGCAGGATAACCCGCCATGTCATAAAGATGACATCATCCAGCAGGATAACGCACCATGTCATAAAGATGACATCATCCAGCAGGAGAACGCGCCATGTCATAAAGATGACATCATCCAGCAGGAGAATGCGCCATGTCATAAAGATGACATCATCCAGCAGGAGAACGCGCCATGTCAGAAAGATGACATCATCCAGCAGGAGAACGCGCCATGTCAGAAAGATGACATCATCCAGCAGGAGAACGCGCCATGTCAGAAAGATGACATCATCCAGCAGGAGAACGCGCCATGTCAGAAAGATGACATCATCCAGCAGGAGAACGCGCCATGTCATAAAGATGACATCATCCAGCAGGAGAACGCGCCATGTCATAAAGATGACATCATCCAGCAGGAGAACGCGCCATGTCATAAAGATGACATCATCCAGCAGGAGAACGCGCCATGTCATAAAGATGACATCATCCAGCAGGAGAACGCGCCATGTCAGAAAGATGACATCATCCAGCAGGAGAACGCGCCATGTCATAAAGATGACATCATCCAGCAGGAGAACGCGCCATGTCATAAAGATGACATCATCCAGCAGGATAACGCACCATGTCAGAAAGATGACATCATCCAGCAGGAGAACGCGCCATGTCATAAAGATGACATCATCCAGCAGGAGAACGCGCCATGTCATGAAGATGACATCATCCAGCAGGATAACGCGCCATGTCATAAAGATGACATCATCCAGCAGGATAACGCGCCATGTCATAAAGATGACATCATCCAGCAGGAGAACGCGCCATGTCATAAAGATGACATCATCCAGCAGGAGAACGCGCCATGTCATAAAGATGACATCATCCAGCAGGAGAACGCGCCATGTCAGAAAGATGACATCATCCAGCAGGAGAACGCGCCATGTCATAAAGATGACATCATCCAGCAGGAGAACGCGCCATGTCAGAAAGATGACATCATCCAGCAGGAGAACGCGCCATGTCAGAAAGATGACATCATCCAGCAGGAGAACGCGCCATGTCATAAAGATGACATCATCCAGCAGGAGAACGCGCCATGTCATAAAGATGACATCATCCAGCAGGAGAACGCGCCATGTCAGAAAGATGACATCATCCAGCAGGAGAACGCGCCATGTCATAAAGATGACATCATCCAGCAGGAGAACGCGCCATGTCATAAAGATGACATCATCCAGCAGGATAACGCGCCATGTCAGAAAGATGACATCATCCAGCAGGAGAACGCGCCATGTCAGAAAGATGACATCATCCAGCAGGAGAACGCGCCATGTCAGAAAGATGACATCATCCAGCAGGAGATGTCATCTCCTGACGCGCCATGTCAGAAAGATGACATCATCCAGCAGGAGAACGCGCCATGTCATAAAGATGACATCATCCAGCAGGATAACGCGCCATGTCATAAAGATGACATCATCCAGCAGGATAACCCGCCATGTCATAAAGATGACATCATCCAGCAGGAGAACGCGCCATGTCATAAAGATGACATCATCCAGCAGGAGAACGCGCCATGTCATAAAGATGACATCATCCAGCAGGAGACACGCGCGCCATGTCAGAAAGATGACATCATCCAGCAGGAGAGACCGCCATGTCATAAAGATGACATCATCCACAGCAGGAGAACGCGCCATGTCAGAAAGATGACATCATCCAGCAGGAGAACGCGTCATGTCAGAAAGATGACATCATCCAGCAGGAGAACGCGCCTGTCGAGAACGCGCCATGTCAGAAAGATGACATCATCCAGCAGGAGAGCCGCCATGCAAAAACATCATCCACAACCCCCCACCGAAAGATGACATCATCCAGCAGGAGAACACCCCCAGAAACGCGCCATGTCATAAAGATGACATCATCCAGCAGGAGAACGCGCCATGTCATAAAGATGACATCATCCAGCAGGAGAACGCGCCATGTCATAAAGATGACATCATCCAGAAGGAGAACGCGCCATGTCATAAAGATGACATCATCCAGCAGGATAACGCGCCATGTCATAACGATGACATCATCCAGCAGGATAACGCGCCATGTCAGAAAGATGACATCATCCAGCAGGAGAACGCGCCATGTCAGAAAGATGACATCATCCAGCAGGAGAACGCGCCATGTCAGAAAGATGACATCATCCAGCAGGAGAACGCGCCATGTCATAAAGATGACATCATCCAGCAGGAGAACGCGCCATGTCATAAAGATGACATCATCCAGCAGGATAACGCGCCATGTCATAAAGCAGGAATCATCTCAGACTGGTTTCTGAACATGACCATGAGTTCGTTGTATTCAAATGTTCTTCACAGTCACCAGATCTCAATCCAACAGAGCAGCTTTAGGATGTGGTGGAACAAGAGGTTTTCATCACGGATGTGGTGGAACGGGAGGTTCTCATCATGGATGTGGTGGAACGGGAGGTTCTCATCATGAATGTGGTGGAACGGGAGGTTCTCATCACGGATGCGGTGGAACGGGAGGTTCTCATCGTGGATGTGGTGGAACGGGAGGTTCTCATCGTGGATGTGGTGGAACGGGAGGTTCTCTTCATGGATGTGGTGGAACGGGAGGTTCTCTTCATGGATGTGGTGGAACGGGAGGTTCTCATCATGGATGTGGTGGAACGGGAGGTTCTCATCATGGATGTGGTGGAACGGGAGGTTCTCTTCATGGATGTGGTGGAGCAGGGAGGTTCTCATCACGGATGCGGTGGAACGGGAGGTTCTCATCGTGGATGTGGTGGAATGGGAGGTTCTCATCACGGATGTGGTGGAACGGGAGGTTCTCATCACGGATGCGGTGGAACGGGAGGTTCTCATCATGGATGCGGTGGAACGGGAGGTTCTCTTCATGGATGTGGTGGAACGGGAGGTTCTAATCATGGATGTGGTGGAACGGGAGGTTCTCATCATGGATGTGGTGGAACGGGAGGTTCTCACCATGAATGTGGTGGAACGGGAGGTTCTCATCACGAATCTGGTGGAACGGGAGGTTCTCATCACGGATGTGGTGGAACGGGAGGTTCTCATCAGGGATGCGGTGGAACGGGAGGTTCTCATCACGGATGCGGTGGAAGGGGAGGTTCTCATCACGGATGTGGTGGAACGGGAGGTTCTCATCATGGATGTGGTGGAACGGGAGGTTCTCACCATGAATATGGTGGAATGGGAGGTTCTCACCATGAATGTGGTGGAACGGGAGGTTCTCATCACGAATGTGGTGGAACGGGAGGTTCTCATCATGGATGTGGTGGAACGGGAGGTTCTCATCATGGACGTGGTGGAACGGGAGGTTCTCATCATGGATGTGGTGGAACGGGAGGTTCTCATCACGGATGTGGTGGAACGGGAGGTTCTCATCATGGATGTGGTGGAACGGGAGGTTCTCATCATGGATGTGGTGGAACGGGAGGTTCTCGTCATGGATGTGGTGGAACGGGAGGTTCTCATCATGGATGCGGTGGAACGGGAGGTTCTAATCATGGATTTGCAGTCAACAAATCTGCAGCAGCTGCGTGATGCTGTCATGTCAATATGGAGCAAAATCTCTGAGGAACGTTTCCAGAACCTTGTTGAATCTATGACACCAAGGACTGTTATTGTTATATTTGAGTCTCTCTGTCTTATGTTCATGTTCATGTATCCACAATTTTAAAGAGATAAATGAACAAATGAATGAGTAAAAAGGTGAAAGCTGTCGGTACCTGATGATGATACACTGCTCCTGTGTGGAGGCCTGAGAATGTCGGAAAGCTGAGTCTGCTATGGAGTACACATGTCTGAGGAAGAGAATATCGTCATGTGAAATATTCATGGTGTGACGGTCAGAGACATGCTGCTGCTGGAAATAACACTCATAACTGGGGAAGGGTTTCTCACGGGGGGTTTGTATGCTGCTCTTTGCCTCTGTGCTTCTGTCTGATCTCCGCTGTGTACATGGTCACTGGCTTGAAGGGGTTAATGGACAAAAGCATGTTTCCAATGTAAGTCTGGGGAAAGAGATTAAATACCACGTCAATGATAAATCTCCTTGATCTCATCTGGAGGCTTGCAGGTCATGTTGACTGAAGATGGTTGAAAGTTCACATCATTTAAAGTTCATTTAATCCAGAAATAAACCAACTGCACTCTGACTTTCAAAATCTGCATAATTCTCAGAGAAGCTGCAGGATTCATCAATAAACTCTCAGCTTCCATCAAAGTCTGCATCACAGACCCAGACCTAGAATATGATGCACAAGTTACAAAGCAGGTGTTGGTATTAAACTCAGACGTAGTCGTAAGTTTGACCCTGAAGACGAACACAACCATCTTTGTGCCTGTCGCTGTTGCATTCATGTCTTCATGGGAGCACAGCGTTTAAGTCTACTAACTAGTGGTGGGGAGAAGCTGGATTTAATGTTGGACCTGCCTGTGATTGATGCTGCATGGATCACACACCAGAAAGATCCTGAAGGGAAAAAAAATCGCCCAACTTATTTTACTAAGCTGGGATCCACGAATCAGTACTTTACCCAGTAAACTACATATTTAAAACTCCTGGGTCAAACTGCTGAGTTAGAAAGGCAACAACTAACTTCTGGGTTATTTTAAACCCGACGTTTGGGTTGTTGACCCAACTTCTGGGTTAAAATAACCCAACATTGCAGTCAACATAACCCAACTTCTGGGTCAAATATTCAGCCTGAAAGTTGGGTAAAAAAGTATCCCAGAAATTAGTTGGTCCCTTTTTACCCAGCAGGAGTTTTTCGTGCGTATTGATCCACAGATTTCCGGCAGACTGGTCTGTAGGTTTAGTTCTTACCAGGTTTCTGTTTCTCTGGTTTATCGTCTTTCCCATTAAGTTTACTTCCCGTTCATGTCACACCTGCTCCTTAGTGATTAAATCTGTATAAATAATCCTGCTTTCTTTATCTTTTTATTGTCAGATCCTCGCTCATCATCCACTGATCTGTCTGTCCTCCCAGCCTCATGTCCGTCAGTCTGTTGAGTGTTCATGAACCTCGTCTGTCTGCTGCTGCAACACCTCCACGTTTAGCTCCTGATTTCAGCGCCTAGTCCCCAGCGCATCCACATGACAAAATAACTCGGGATGCATGATATAATCGCCCCCCTTCGGGTATCTGCCTACATCGGCCGTAAAACTGAGTATCGGATATCGGCAACCCCAACTATATTTAACCGATATTTAACCGGTCAGGCCGCTGTTTCTAAAGTCTGAAAAATACAAAAACTACTTCTTAAAAAAAATGTTTTGAGACTTTAATACTTCTGCAGACAGTTTCTTTTAGGATGATCTTTGTGAACAGAATTTATACACGGTCATTTGTGTAAATAATAGGGCTGGGAAAAATATTGATGCACTGAAATATCACACTTTTTTCATATGCTGATATATCGATATTTAAAAATTGCGGTATTGATTTAGTTTACTGAAGAAATCTCACGAGATTTTGCCATTCAGTCACGTAATCTTGCGGGTTTTGTTAAATCTCATGAGAATTCATGAGATAATGATGAAATCTCGCAAGATTTTGTTGCTAAAAATAAACCAATATCGCATTTTTAAATATCTAAATGAAATCTGCATATGAAAATATCGTGATATTTCAGTGAAACAATAGTTTTTTCACAGCCCTAGTAAATAACCAAATGGCCCCTGTTTTTGGATATTGTTGTTTTTTTTCCCATTGAGAAGAAAATCCAGGTGTTTCTAGGATATAACGCACATATCCTTTTAGTTTTGTCTGAACAGCTGTCAGTAAGTTTGACTTGTTCTACATAAACACAAGTGGAGGTATTTTTCTAATTTTGCACAAGGAATGAATATAACATTTATTTTTCAGCTTAAATATCGGTATCGAGCCGGATGCCGGTTGTCGGAGAGTCCAGTTAATCACAACCCCACAAAATCTGAATGCAGCTTCATGACCAAGTAAAGCTCAGAAGCTTTTTTCTTCATCTCAGAATGAATCTTCAGTATTTTAGTCATAGACGTGATCTGGTTAACTCATCCCGGTGGACTACAGATTACCGACAGGTGGCTTTTTCTGCAGCCTCCTCCTGATCTGTGCTGATTCTGAGAGGCTTCACAAGTCCTGAGTGAAATAAAACGACAGCATCTCAGCGCAGGGTCATGATTTCCCCCTCTGGAAAACCTGCAGCTGAAAGAATAGCTTAACCTCTTCGTGTCCTGGGTCTGTTTTTGGTTCCTAAAGCCTCACGTGCATCTTCTGCAGGCGTTATCAACCTCCGACCAGCTCTACTGCTGATTTTACACACTGAAAAAATTGATACTTTGGATCAAAAAATTGCTGTAACCTCTTACAACTAAATTTATTAGTTCAACTCAAACTAAATTTATGATTTGTTTGAAACCATAAATTTTGATTTACTGGAAATATATCTTAAGAAATTGCTTTGATACAAAGTAAAAATATAACTCATAACAAAGAAACTTTTTTTCCACTTTGTTAGAAAAAAAATTGCTGTTATTCTGTAACATGCCCCCCCCCATTTTCATGAAGTTAAATTTCTGATTCAGGACAAAGTCAAATTTTACTTATATCCCACTCATCACACTATATTTAGTACCAAGCCTAAGTTGTCCGTAATGTATGAGTCTGTTTACTGGACAACATAAACAGTATTTATGTCATGTTGGTTTTGAGCCACGTGGAGTAAAATGATTTTAAATGGTTCAGAATTTATCTCCTCGTTCTGTCCTTCACACTCATGGTGCAACTTTAACGTCCAACCTGAACAGAATTTCTTTGAATGTGAACATAACAAAGGCAGTAAACACATAACTCAAATTTATAGGATAACAATCATAAAAGCTGAAATTCCTGATGATATTTGAATTTCCCATGAGCCTCTGTAGTCCGGATATGTAGAGTTTTTGAAAATAGCTCCGCCCCCTTTGTTGTTCACGCTCTGAAGCTGAAACAACTTCAAAAATTTACTTTGAGTGAAAGTAAAAACTTATTTTGGACTAAAGAGTGTGATTTTTAAGTTGATTTAACTCAAAAACATCAGATTTCATAACCAAACCAAGATAATAAAGTTAGATCAACGTAAATAAGTCCTTCATATTAACGACTACGGTGCATGACTAGTGAGTAAAAAGGTGAGGAGAAAGTGAAACTTACATAAATACAGTCACGCTGAAACCTCTTCTTCAGGTTGAGGAGCACGGCGCTCTCTGACACCTCTCTGAGGACGTGACAAGCAGGTTTGAAGCTGCACATGCAGAACGACGACGGTGTGCAGGTGTGAACTTACTCTAACTGGGACAGATCCTCCACCTTGTCCACCTCCACAGCCGTTTTGCTGCCAGGCATCACCACCTGAAGAGGGCGAGATCAGAAATGAGACCTCATCCAGCTGCAGACCTCCTTCCAGTCATGACACCTCAGACTGCTCTCCACACTTTCAGAGGAATGAGAGGACCCTCCCCTCAGCCAAACCCGGCTCCAGCGCTATCTGCTGCTGATGACCACCTCTGCTCTGAAGCTCGGCAGGTAACTAAAGCAGCTGCAGCAGAGCGGTACCTGATACGCTGCAGTCTCAAAGCAGCGCGCTGCTGCCGGGTGGATGCTCTATTGTATCTACAAATAAATAAACCAGGAGCGAGTCTTTCATCTCTCCTGTTAGACGGAAGTGATGCGGTAGAACTAATACCTAAACTAAAGCCAACAGAAAACCACAGATGTACCAGACTGGAGGTGAGCAGAATGAAAGGAATAATGTTCTTCACCTTCAATGATAATGATAGATAGATAGATAGATAGACCTTTATTGTCCCCAGGGGAAATTCTTTTTCACATGCACTGTCAGAACATACATACAACACTGAAGACAGAATAAACACATAAGAAAACACATTGCAACTAATGGGAAGCAGGACTATCGCTTTGAGCAGTTAAGGGCAGCAATGGCAGAAGGGACAAAGCTTTTACTGAAGCGTGCCCGTTTCCACCTCAGTGTTCTGTACCTGCGGCCCGAGGGCAGCAGGGAGAAATGGATGTTGAGGGGGTGGTCAGGGTCACTACTGACAGTCCGGGCCAAGCGTGTGATGGCTTTATTGTTTAGGTGAGAGAGATCTGTGGTGGGCAGGCTGATGATTTTGGAGGCAGTGTTGGTGACCTTGGTGAGTTTATTCCTGTTGGTGATGGACAGCATGTTAAAGTAACACGGGGAGCAGTAGAGAAGGATGGGTTGAATGATGCTGGTGTATAACAGAAGGAGAAGTTGTGGGGCGACAGAGAGGGCACGAAGCTTACGGAGGATGTGGAGTTTCTGCTGGGAACGTTTGTGAATATCAGTGACATGTTGCTCAAAGGTGAGTTTATTGTCAAGTATGAGTCCAAGATATTTGAAATGATTGATACGTTCCACTGTTTTGTTGTGTATGATGGTGGGTGCTAGATCCGAGGTGTGTGGTTGGATGTGAATGAGTAGTTCCTTGGTCTTGTCCACATTCAGTTCCAGAAAGTTGTCAGAACACCATGTGACAAAGTGAGCGACAGCCTGATGGTAAGCAGTTATGGAGTTATTGTCTTTAAGAAGTGCTAAGATGGCAGTGTCGTCAGAGTATTTGAAATATGTGGTGACAGGTGAGGAGCTAATGCAGTCATTGGTGTAGAGTGTGTACAAGAAAGGACTGAGTACACATCCCTGTGGGGCGCCAGTGTTGGTGATTCTGGTGGATGACACGACTGAACCGATTCTAACAGCCTGTGGTCTGTTACTGAGGAAGTTGTGAATCCAGTGGATGAGGAGTGGAGACAGGTTGAGGGTTCGGAGCTTCTTGATCATCTGGTGACGTTGTATTGTATTGAAGGCTGAGCTGAAATCAATGAAGAGAATGGATGCGAAGTTGCCAGGGGACTCAAGGTGTTGTAGAAGGGGTGGAGGAGACATGCCACTGCATCCTCTGTTCCCCTCTTGGCCCTGTAGGCAAACTGGTATGGGTCCAATAGAGGTCCAACAGCCGGGAGGATGGAGTGAAGGATGAGTTTTTCCAAGCACTTCATCATAATGGAGGTGAGTGCAATTGGTCTGTAGTGATGTAGCTCAGATGGACGGGGGACCTTTGGGACTGGAATAATTATGGAGGTTTTCCAAGCTGTCGGGATGTGTGCTGACCTGATAGAGTCCCAGAAGATGGAGTACAACATAGGGGACAGTTCCGTAGCACACAGCTTAAGTACTCTGGCTGGAATGCCATCTGGACCTGGTGCCTTGCCCGTTTGCATGTAGACGGAGGTTATGGTGGACCGGGGGTCGGACAGAATCTGTCCATTTTATTCTGAATAAACATGAGAGCACGGAGGAAAACGGAGGTCATGTCACTTCTACATGGTGCAGGATTTAGACTGAATAATAACAGTAAACACAGGAGACATTTAAAGTTTTAGAACTGATGGGTTTGATAAGAAGTGTTTGCCCGTTTCCTGATTTCTTTTTTTTTTTTTTGCATGTTTGTCACACTTAAATGTTTCAGATCATCAAAAAAATTTAAATGTGAGACAAAGATAACACAAGTAAACAGAAAATGCAGTTTTTCTGTGACCCCCTCCCCCCGTTAATACATAAATTAACTGTGGTTTATCAAAGCTGAGTTCAGTTTCTCTATCCACATCCAGGCCTGATTACTGCCACACCTGTTCTCCATCCAGAAATCACTTAAATAGGACCTGCCTGACAAAGTGAAGTAGACCAAAAGATCCTCCAAAGCTAGACATCATGCTGCCATCCAAAGAAATTCAGGAACAAATGAGAAACAAAGTCATTGAGATCTATCAGTCTGGAAAAGGTTCCAAAGCCATTTCTAAAGCTTTGGGACTCCAGAGAACCACAGTGAGAACCATTATCCACAAATGGTGAAAACATGGAACAGTGGTGAACCTTCCCAGGAGGGGCCGGCCGACCAAAATGACCCCAAGAGCACAGCGACGACTCATCCAAGAGGTCACAAAAGACCCCAGAACAACATCCAAGAACTGCAGGCCTCACTTGCCTCAATGAAGGTCAGTGTTCATGACTCCCCCATCAGAAAGAGACTGGGGGGCAAAAATGGCTGCATGGCAGAGTTCCAAGACCAAAACCACTGCTGAGCAAAAAGAACATAAAGGCTCGTCTCAGTTTAGCCAGAAAGCATCTTGATGATCCCCAAGACTTTTGGCAAAATACTCTGTGGACTGACGAGACAAAAGTGGAACTTTCTGGAAGGTGGAGGTCCCATTACATCTGGCGTAAAAGTAACACGGCATTTCAGAAAAGGAACATCATAGCAACACTAAAATATGGTGGTGGTAGTGTGATGGTCTGGGGCTGTTTTGCTGCTTCAGGACCTGGAAGACTTGCTGTGGTAAATGGAACCATGAATTCTGCTTCTACCAAAAAATCCTGAAGGAGAACGTCCGGCCATCTGTTGGTGACCTCAAGCTGAAGCGCACTTGGGTTCTGCAGCAGAACAATGATCCAGAACACACCAGCAAGTCCACCTCTGAATGGCTTAAGAACAACAACATGAAGACTTTGGAGTGGCCAAGTCAAAGTCCCCACCTGAATCCCATTGAGATGCTGTGGCATGACCTTAAAAGGCGGTTCATGCTGGAAAAGCCTCCAATGTGGCTGAATTACAACAATTCTGCAAAGATGAGTGGAACAAAATTCCTCCACAGCGCTGTAGAAGACTCACTGCCAGTTATCACATTTAAATTTGTTTGATGATCTGAAACATATAAGTGTGACAAACATGCAAAAAATAAGAAATCAGGAAAGAGGCAAACTCTGTTTCACACAAATGTACACATGGCTAAAAAGCATCCTCTTTCTCAATAGTTTCTTTTTTTCTGCATTATGAAATTAAATTAAAAAAAATACTTTATTTATCCCAGAAGACAAAATCAATAAACCTGCTCATGATAACCTGCAGCTTAACCTTTTGGGGATTTCAGATAATGGCAAAAAATAAATAAACAAGAAAAGTAAAAAAATCAAAACAACTGAAGGAGTGAACTTAAAAACTAAAAGAAAAAAAGGTGGATATTTGTTCACTCTTTCAGCTGTGAAGCTGCTAGATGATCTCCAGTTACTTTCACAAGTCACATGATCAGTTAAATCATCTCTGCCTGTGTGCAGGTCACATGATCTCAGCATACACCTGTTCTATAAATCCCTGCAGCACATGAATTCATCACATGAACATTTTACCTACAACACACTCAAGGCAAGAAACGTATTTTTGAGTAAAGATGCTCTGGTGAAATGGTAAAAAAAAAAAAAAATTACTTGCACCACAACTAATTAAATGCGCAGCCTAAATTTGTGAAATCGTCAAATTAATCTCATAAGACCTCAAAAAAATCTCATAAAGTTAAAAAATACATACAAAAGTATTTTTTGTTTATTTTTCTCAGGTCAGATTTGGTTCCCAATCAGTGCAAGGCAATAATTCAAATTTTAATCACAATTAATCACATTGTGACGCACAAAACTCAATGATGATTCCAAACTAGTTAATTAAAAACTTTTGTATGAAAGGGACTCGAGGCAAGATTAAGAAATGAGACTCGGGACTGCCGCGACTGGCGCTGCGGGTAACTGCAGCCACGAACCAAGCCGTCACGGAGCACAAACTCAAGCTAACGTTGTTTCCTACGCTTTTTCTTCGTAGTTCCACGTATTAGTGTCTTTCAGTTGATCTGGATCGTTTGCTGACGGCAGAATAATCCATAACTATCGCTTACAGTGTCTGAATTTACAGCGACGTCTCCTTCCTGGATCAGAACTGTCGGGGACGCGGATGCAGCGTCAATGACGTCACATCTGCAGGGCAGCGCGGGAAATTCGGCCACCGAATCGCTCCATTATGCAGCACAGCCTGTTCAAGGCAACGGAGAGAGACGTGGTGGAAACGCTCTTTTTGGTTTTTAACGCTTCATCACCCATTAGTATTAAAAACTGGACATGCTTGTTTATTCTTTCACAATTCCTGCCTCAAGTCCTGTTAATAGCACCTCAAAACGAAAAAGGTGCAAAAAGCTCTGGTTTAAAAACATGTTTGTAAAATCAGATAATCAGAATTTTAACCTAACAATTGTTTTCACACAGAAGCAGTTCAAATATTTCTGGTGACTCTTAATTTAAATATTTACGTAATGGAATCAAATATTTAAAAACAAATAACGATTAAACTTTTGGGATTTATCAAATAGAAAATATCCAGTCAGCAGGAAGAATTTAAAGGTGCAGTGTGCAAAAAAATCAAAGGTCAGTGGCAGAAAAATGTGATGTATAATTCAAAACTGTGTTTCTATTGATGTGTAATCGCTGCACTATATATTATGGTACAGGTGATGGTATCCTGCTGGGCATTGCTGCCTGACGCACCTCCCCCGGTGCCTTTGAGCAGGTGTGCTATTACACCTTACAACACTTCGCTACGGGCCTGCTTGGGTCATCAGCTGGGGACCACCAATCATTGACGTTTCGCTCCTTTAACCCCAGTACATCTCCTGGTGGCGGAGCGATGGCAGGGATCTCTCCCTGCCACCCCCTGCTGATGCCCTAGGTGTTATTTGGTCCCCACTCTTTATGCTTCCTCCTTAGCCACAACCAGAAGCTGCCTTTCTCTGCTTCTTCAGCCAGCTCTTTCATGGCTCTCCGGCGCTTCGCCCCTGTGCATCCCATGTCACGGAGTAGGCAAGCTGTAGAGGACCTCACAAAGCCCCTGCACCCCACCTCCACAGGGCGTGTCAGTGCTCTCCAACCAGCCTCCCTACACTCCGCTGCCAGGTCTGCATACTTTGCTTGCTTCCGCTCATTGGCAGCCTCCAGATCCCCCTCCCACGGGACTGTCAGCTCAACCAGAAGGACAGTCTTGCACGCCTTAGACCACAAAACCAAGTCTGGCCGCAGTGATGTCTCGACAATCTCCCTGGGGAATTGGAGCTGGTTCCCCAGGTCGACCCTCATGGTCCACTCCCCGCCCAGCTGGAGCAGCCTTGTCATGTCTTTCTGCTTGGAAGGTTTGGCGCTTTCTCCGGCCCTTACAAACTGAATGGGCCGTCTACCTAGAGCAAACGGTCTACTGTTTGCCTCCTTTCTACACAGTTCCACAACCTCTGCCAGCTTTTTCAGCACCAGGTCGTGTCGCCATCTGTACCGGCCTTGGGACAATGCTATCCTGCAGCCTGACAAGATGTGGTGGAGGCTCGCATTGATGGTATTACAAAGAGGACAGGTCTCTTTGGCGCTGAACCATTGTTGGAGGTTGCAGGGACATGGCAAGGTGTCATATGTTGCTCTGATCAGAAAACTGAGCCGAGCTTGACAGTCAGACCATGACATGGGCCTGCTTGTGAGACCTTCCCATGATGTCCAGCGTCCTTGCTGGCCCTGGGACACTGCTTTGGTGATAAGGCGTTCCTGTTCAGCTCTTTCCACTTCCGCCACCACCATGGCTCTTTGTTGTTCTTTGGAGGCCTTTGACCAGAACACTGGAGTCTCACCTCTTCCCAGGCCTGCTCTACCCTCCTGCACTCTGCCAACCACCTCGACATGCTTCAGCTGGCTGATTGCCCTGTCGACCTCTTCCTGGGCCTTCCACTTTCTTCAAGTTCTAACTTGGCTGCCTGCTGCTCTCACCAGCTGGTCAGTTGATTCCCTCAGCTCCATAACCAACCGGGCCTTTTCTTGCTTGTATCCCAAACTGATCGATCATAATGGCAGTTGCAGCTTGTTCTTGCCGAACAGACCCACCTCTGACAGACATCTAGGAAGCCCCAGCCACTTCCTAATGTACGAGTTTGCCAACCCGTCCATTTTGCTGTTATGTGTTTATTTTCTGAGAATGAGTCATTTATATCTACCTGCTAGGGGTGCACATATGAAGGCTGCCATATTTGTTCCACCATTTTTACTATGGTGTCCCTGAATGGACAAAACAATGTATGTGAAGTTAGAACCCTCTGAACTTTAAAACTGCTGTAGCACCTTGTTTAAAGGGACCAGAGGCAGGAATTTAAAAAAACAAACAAACATGCATGTCCATTTTTTTATTACTAATGGATGATGAAGCCACGTTTCTCTCCGTTGCCTTGAACAGGCTGTGCTGCATAAAGCTGCAATTCGGTGTCCGAATTTCTCGCGCTGCCCTGCAGACGTGACGTCAAATGACGCTACAGTCGCAGTTTTCATACAGGAAGAAGACGGTCGCGGTAAATTCAAACACTGTAAGCGATAGTTATGGATTCTTCTGCCGTCAGCAAACGATCCAGATCAACTGAAAGACACTAAAAAGTGGAACTACGAAGAAAAAGTGTAGTAAACAACATTATAGCTTCAGTTTGTGCTCCCATGATGGCTTGGCTCGTAGCTGCAGGTACCTGAAGCGTACCAGTGGTGGTACGTGATGGTGAGGTAGCTCTCTGCTGTTAAAGCGTCTAACAGTGTTGTTATGGCAACGCTAGCTAGCTTCTCGTGTTTCGGTGATCCTGGTGATGGTGCGCCGTGAAGGAAACTGACACACTGGTTCCAGTAAATCCATCAAATCTGGGAAACCTTTCCCATCGACGACACTTCTGGGCAACATATCCACTAAAATCGTTTTACAGATTCCCTCCGTGATTTTTTCTGCCTGCTTTGCATCACAGCTCGACACAACGTGTCACAGTATTTACAACGTGAGCTTCCATTTTCTTGCGTAAAATGGCCCCACAGCAGACTTCACCGTGCTGGCTTCATGGTTAGACGAGTCTTCTTTCAGCTGCTGTGACGGGACGACGGCAGCTCGCAGGCGGCTTTCTCTGCTGTCTCTAGGCTACATCGCCCCCCCCCCCCCCCCCCCCTGGTAGGAGGTTTTATTACCAACATGAGTGACATTTATTACAGAGTTCCAAGTCGTACACGACATGAATGAACTCTGTTTTATAACACCGTTGGATGATCAAAAAAAATTATGTGATGGAAAAATTCTTAATGATCAATTATTGATCATTGATTAATTGTGCCCATTCCTAAACAGTATATTATAATATATTAAAATATTTGTCTAATATTTGGTTCAAAAGTGACACGTGTCCCTTTAAAATGATTAATTACAGCATTAAAATGCGAACACGTGTAGATTCTGTGTTACAGCCATGTTGCACTGCAGCTCGCTCATCGTAGACGCTAACGGACTCCGTCTCCAGAGGCCTCGCAGCAAACAGCTGTGTGGAAAAATGTTCATCAAAGAGCCAAAGAAAAACAACTTTTTTCTACCAACACTGGCAATAAAGAAATGGAACAAAGAAAAACAGCGTATGCAGCTCTCGGTCTGAGCATGCTCAGTTTTAGCCATGACACTAGAGTTTAATGCATCTGGATGTTGGAGCTGATAAGGTATCAGGTCCTCGGTTTGATTCTAATATTAGTAGGGACATAAAAGTGGCCCCACAGAGACCCCTGCAATCTGAGTGGTTTGTGGGTTCTTATCATCCATATATTTTTTCAATATCATGTTATTTGCAGCAGATAATAAATCTAGGCAAGCAGAAGTTTAGAACTGAACTCATCCTGTTTAGATTGACAGGTTTTATTTATTCGTTTTTGTCTAAACTGGATCAGGATTATTTTACTTTTTGATCTTTGTCATTTTCCAGTTTAGGACTTTCCCCACTCCATCCTCCTCGAATGCCCTACCGACCTCCTTGGCATCTCAGGCTCTGCACTGTCACGGTTTTAATCATATCTCACTAACAGAACTCAGTCACCATCCATGGCTCCCCCCACCCCCTACCCCAGTCAATCATGGTGTCCCGCAAGGCTCTGTGCTGGGTCCCACTCCCTTCACCAAACTACCTGCTACCACTCGGCCAGATCATACACACCACGGTCTCAATATCAACTGCTACGCTGATGATACCCAGCTCTATCTCAGCCCCCCCCTCCCATTCTCTGGTCAACTGCCTCCATGCCATAAAATCCTGGATGACAACCAACTTTCTCAAACTCAACAGTGATAAGACGGAGCTCATGGTTGTGGCCCCCACACCACTGCTCTGGAAGGTTGGAGATCTCATCAGTGTAGATGGCTTCTCCATCGCACCATCCTCTGCGGACCGCAACCTGGGCATCATCTTTGACTCCATCCTCTCCTTCCAGTCCCATATCAAATCCATCACCAAATCTGCCTTCTACCACCTCAGAAACATCTCCCGTCTCCGTCCCTCACTCTCTGACTCCGTGGCAGAAACCCTCATTCACGCCTTTATCACCTCCTGGCTGGACTTCTGCAACGGGGTCCTGTCCGGGGTTCCAAACAAAGCCCTGGACCGGCTCCAGTATGTGCAGAACTTAGCTGCCAGGGTTCTCACCCACACCAAGCCCTGGCAGCACATCACCCCCACCCTCAACATTCTCCACTGGCTCCTTGTCAAGTTCCATATTCAATACAAATTCCCTTCTACTCACCTACAAATCCCTTCATGCACTCACCCCACAGTACCTGTCTGACCTCCTTCACCAACACACTCCCTCCCGGAACCTGCGGTCTTTGACACTGGTATCCTTATTATTCCCCTGTCCAGACTAAGGTGGCGTGGTGGTTAGCACTGCAGCCTCACAGTCAGAAGGTCGCTGGTTTAATTCCCGGCTGGGGAGGGGGTTCGAACAATCATCCATATATTTTTTCAATATCATGTTATTTGCAGTAGATAATAAATCTAGGCAAGCAGAAGTTTAGAACTGAACTCATCCTGTTTAGATTGACAGGTTTTATTTATTCGTTTTTGTCTAAACTGGATCAGGAGTGTGGAGTTTGCATGTTCTCCCCGTGTATGCGTGGGTTCTCTCCGGGTACTCCGGCTTCCTCCCACCATCCAAAGACATCCATGTTAGGTTAATTGATCACTCTAAATTGCCCCTAGGAATGAATGTGAGTGTGAATGGTTGTCTGTCTCTCTGCGTTGGCCCTGCGACAGACTGGCGACCTGTCCAGGGTGTACCCCGCCTCTCGCCTGATAATAGCTGGGATAGGCTCCAGCAACCCCCGCGACCCTGAACTGGATAAGCGGTACAGAAAATGACTGATGACTGACTGACAGACTGAGGACCACTAACGGAAACCCTGAATGGCAAAAACAGTTTATCCGACCAAGTCTTAGATTCTTATAATCAGTAAAAACTGTCCTATCTGGATCTGAGAGTAGAATACGTGACCAGACCAGAATATGTCAGATTATTAATCTAGTTTTGAGAGAAAATGTCTTTTATTTCTTACTTAGTAAGTGAATCTTAAAATTGGATATCTTATTTGCATATGAAGGTAAATGATCTCACTGAGACACTGTTTCAGATCACTTTGTGTCTTTTGCTCCCAATTTTAGCTGTAAAAACTTGTTTTCAGACCTCCTGTACCAGTTCACACACACAAGTTTCTGGTAATAAGAACAAATATCTAGATGTTAGACAAGTGGAAACTTGCTTAAAACAGGCTGAAAAACTCATTTCAGGTTTCTTATTCAGTGAGAAACACTAAAACTCGTCTGCTGATGCTGATTTTAGTGTTGCTGCTTCTCATTTTAAGAGAAAAGATCTTAAACCAGAACAACTAAGCAGATTTCCAGAAGTGATGTCAGAGGTGAACATCTAACAGTGTGAAACAGCGGCTGGGTGGTGGAGCAGGTCGTCTCCTACTATGATCATCATGAGTTCAAGCCCCAGGTCATCCAGACCAACCTGAGCCTTGGTAAAGAACCTTCACCAAAACTTCATTCAGGTCCATCCGGGTTTGGAGGTTGGTGGGTGATGTGCTGCTCCTTCACACATGCTGCTTACAAGAAAGGATTTTTAGCAGATTTGAACA
>JALJCO010013320.1:0-12248 GCA_023101725.1 Atherinomorus stipes | reverse complement strand
AAATCCGTGTATGGTTCGTTCTTTGGTTTTTCCGTTTCAAAACAAAATGTGAAAAAACGAAAAAACAGGTGGTTTTGTTGGTTTTTTTGTTTTTAAACGAAATTAGAAAAATGAAAATTCCAAAAATAAATAATGGAATGTTTTTTTTTTTTAATCTTTCATTTTAATTGATAAAACAAAAAGTTTTAATGAACTGATTGGCAGCACCTGGAGTGAAGGCACCTCCCCTGATCAAACTGATAACAGCTGTTTTTAAGCCGATGTGCGGACAGCGGAGAGACGAGAGAGGACTGATGGGGCAAAACGTTGGAGAAGAAGGTGCAGCAGTTGGGTGCCGGATGCCCGGGCTCAGAGGGCTCAGAGGGCTCAGGTGATGGTGGTGAGGGAGAGGTGACAAGGGAGAGGAAACTGTTCCACACAGAGACGTCATCATAAATGCGTTTCTCTTCTTCGTCACAAAACCCGCTCATACATTTGCCGACTGCCGCCACAAATTACTTTCAACGTGAGCACGCAAATGCCGGTAACTTCCTGTCAAGGCCGGATTATCCAATGGGCATTCTGGGCACAGGCCCAGGGGCCAACGCCCACTTGGGGCCCACTGTGAGGAAAAGAACAGAATCAGATCAGAGGCTCCGCTTGGCAGGAATACATAAAATGCATCGGTCCTCCAGCCAGTAGGGGGCCCCCGAGGACTAACTGACCATGAATACTACAGAGTAGCAGCTCTCTCAGTGGAGAGTTTGGTTTGTAACTAGACTGGTGGACGGGAGGAGAACTCATGAAAGCGGGCCCAGCGCAACCTATCGGTCTGGCCGCCCGTAGCAGAATCTTTTAAACTGGATGTTGCTGGCGAAATAATATAAGGTAACGTTAGTTGACGTTCTTAGAATTAATGTAACTCTTTGACTAGCTTACGCTATTGACGTAATTTCAACAGTTTCTGAAAGCTGAGAAGCGCAGCTTTGCGCTGGAATGAAACACATTACGGTAAAGACAGCGGTGTGTGTGAAGTTATGCAGCTGTGAGAAAGAGGATCAGAGTTGTAAATAATAGCGTCTTTCTGGAAGTTTGTTGTGTTGTTTGCACATATAACACAAAGTGAAGGGAAAAAGATGAGAATCTGGACAAATACACAATTTTGTCACCCTGTAAATAAAGTTTATCTCATTTTTTTGAGGGAAGAAGAGAGGCTCCTGCTGGATCTGTGGATGAGGATGAGCAGCAATTGTACACTAGATATTTATTCTTACATTATGTAACACCATTTATTTTCAATACCTGGGGCAATTTTTCTTATTGGCTTTGTCTAAAACTGCTGTATAATTTTCAATGTATTACTTTACTGTCTTATGTATCACTTTTATTTTTATCATCTAGACCTAAAAAAAATCTTGAGAGACTTAGTAATTTGAATTTTTCCTTGAAAAAGGGGCAGAAGAATTCACACAAAAGATATTTGTGGGAGATTAAATTAATTATTAAGATTTATTGATTTCAAAAAGAGAAAATGGACCAGGTGGACTGTAACTATTAAACTGGTAATAGCAGGTTTATCTAATGAGGACAAGTTTTCTGCATGTTGATGAGAAAAGACAAGAAAAAACAGGAAAAACAAAACAGAGCAAGACAGGCTGATAGTCCACATATAGAAGCTCGTTCAGCTCTGAGCAGCTCAGTCCGTCCTTCCGTTGAGTTCCTGACTGTCATGATGTTGAAAAAACAGAGAACTTTGACGATATCAGGTGAAAGCTTATCCATCAAGCTAGGAATGCTGAGTTATAGAAAATAAATGAGTCCAGTTCTTCTTGAAGTCCACAATCATCTCTTATGTTGTGTTTATGTTGAATAAGATTGAAGATTGTTTCTGCACCATCTGCACCAAGTGACTGACCAGAAATGGTGAGAGTACAGTGCCTTGTGGTGCTTCAGTGCTGCTGATGTCCATCTCAGACACACTGTAGTCTGTTTAGTAGCTGGTCAGAGATCCAGGTGGTGGAGGAGGAATGCACCTGAAACTGATGGAGCTTCTCACATACTGTAACAAAGCAGCTTTAGAAATCAAAGAACATGACGCTCAAAGTGCTGCCTGATTGGTCCAGATGCGAGTGAGATCTCTGAAGCAGGAAGATGATGGTGCTTTCAACCTCAAGACATTATGGTATGCAGACTGGAACGGATCCTGAGAGATGTTGACTGCTTACTGAGGTGAGCCAATGACAGTTTCTGCAGGACTTTCATGATGTGAGATGAGAGGACAACTGGTCTGTAGTCATCTGGTTCTGATAGTTTATAAAGACTTAAAAGGAGGAGACAAAGAAAAACAGAGATGGGAGGAAGACAAAGACCCAAAGAAATTCCAGATATTTACATGCGCTATATTTTGATCGCAATGTAGTGTCTTCATGTTGTTGCTGCCAGCTGAGAAATAATGTTTTACAATAATGCGGTGTGAAATCTGAATGATGGACATTATATACAATGTCCTTTTGGTTGTGATTGGAGGGGGCCTTCAAGACTTTGTGTCCAGGGGCCCCTGCTTCCTTAATCCGGCTCTGCTTCCTGTTTGTTTGCATTGGTTTCCATGAACACCGTTACATGCGTGATGTAATTTGTGTTAAACTGAGCATGCGTGTCACATCAGAAGCGTCAGCTGTTCATATTGCAGTTGGTAGACAGGCCACATTTAGAAATGTAATGTGAACACCCGCACACACACACAAAAAAATGGATCTGACAAAAAATCAGAGCATTACGACCTGCGGTGTGAACGTGGTCTTTGAGCAGCGCCATGCGGTTGCACACCTTTCCTTTGCTCCCCGAGCACGAAATAAAATCCAACTCGACGGGGTGGTGATTACCTCAGTTGGTTGAGCAGCTGCCCCATGAACAGAGGCTACAGCTCCTCAGCGCAGTCGGCCCCGGTTCGATTCCCGGTCCAGGTCCCTTTGCTGCATGTCACTCCCCACTCTCTGCCCCTTTCCTGTCACTGTAAACTGTTGTATAAAGGCCACCAGTGCCCAAAAAATCCTTAAACAAAAAAAAAAAAAAATCCAACTCGACTTTTAAAATAAAGACATAATTTATTTCGTACAATTTTGCAAAGCAGCCAATTGGGTGACAGGTGCAACAAGCTGGTAACTGCAGTAAAACAGTGAGTAACACTGCCCAGCGTGTGATACACATTTCATAAATCTTTACGCAGCCAATCAGTGTTAATAACTGCACTTCATGCTCATGTGCTGCTATTGTGCAGCATACAGTCCTCTCACATCAGTGATCACGAACCATTAAAAACTCAGTTCATTATAAACAAGGAATATTACTGAGTGTGACGTGTCGTGGAGCGCCGAGCTTTCCTCCTTGTGCCCCTTTCCACGATGGATTCTCAGTAGGCTACGAGACCACACAAGGATCACATCATTGGGCTGTTGTTGCTACAGTTACGGCAACAATAGCCCAGTTAACGTTAGTAGAGTTAAAGTGAATAATAAACGAGCAAAATGTTATTTATCCAGTCCGACCCAGTCACATGCTGCGCTTTGATCACTTCCCAGGTAGGCCAACTATGGAGGAGAAAAGTGTCTAATGAAAACTAAGCATTCAGTTCTGCGGGAAGATTAATTTGTTTTCACTGATCAGATTATTTTGCGTGGCCATGTTCATATTTTTTAAATAGTAATTTTATTTTTCGGGTAGACAGCTGAGCACCAGTAAAAGGATGACGTCATGTTTGGTTTGCTGCCTGTGGATAATTTAAACTGCTTCTTTTAAATAAACTGTTAAACCATGAGAGTCACGTCTGCTTTTGAGTCCATTTCCCACCAGTTACATTGAATAGCCAACACGGAGACATGCTATCCGTTATAAGGGTGTGATGTTTGACCATTGTCCACTTTCTTCGTGTAGCAGTAGCCATGAAGTACAGAGATTTTTCTCTGATCAACTGCATGCACGGTTTCTTCATTCAAAGATTTAGTAGTTCATTGCCTGCTCCACATTTCAAAGCCTTAAGTGTCAGTTTTCACAATAAAACCCATGACATTATGTGATATGAAAGCCTTTTTATGATAGGCTGTACTAAACAAACAAGTGTGTTTTATTTATGACTGAAGTAAAAATCAAACACTGTGGATTTTCAATTATTTTGTTTTTATGTTTTTTCATTTAGGGTTTAAAAACAGAAAAAGCAAAAACTACATAGTTATTTTGTTTTTGCGATTTTATTTTGAAACGGAAAAACCAAAGAACGAACCATACACGGATTATAATCTCTGGACAATTTAAGTAATTTTGTTTGGATGACATGAATGAGGAGAATAAAGCTGACGTGAAGTGACATGAATGTACTGACGTTGTCGGCTAGTTTTTGATTATTCAGCCTTTGGATGATATTTACCATAGATACTAGGTTGTTTTTCAAACTATAATAAGGCAAATCTCATAAGTATTTCTGACTAAACCTTTTCAGAACCTGATCTGCTGTACGTTTTAGCTGTTGCTAGCAAGATCATCATTTTAAAAACGGACTTCGAGGTTTTGCTTAGGCTGTCGGCTCATATGGTAAAGTAGGCTACTTATATGAGGATGAAGGCATTATTTTCAAACTCTTTAAACGCTACATCAGCTGTAGTTAGCGAAACTTGGGGATTTAACTTATTTTCTGGGAGACAACTTGAGGCATGCCACATGAAAAAATAACTCTTATTCGTGATCACCAGAAAAAAACATTCATTATTGTTTTATCGGCACAGAGGGAATGGAGACAACTTGTCGACATTGCAATTACCAAGCGGACCGTGTGTTTGTGTGGTTTTAGATGCTGTCTCGAAGAACCACATAAAGATGCCGCAGAAGAGGGATGCGCAACTCTATCCGCTGGTTCAGTTTGGCTGCGGACAGAATTCATCCAAGGAGCTGCACCAGTAAAAATACTGTAACTGTTCATGTTCACTGTTATACTGGAATGAACTCTTTATGAATATAAAGTTTTAAAACTATACACTGTTCCACAGTCTCATTTTTTTCTTTCTAATTCTTTTTTTCTTTTTACTTGACCTGTCCAGCATCATAGCAAGCAGAATGAAAATCCGATTGCTTAATTGTGTTGAACAGTTTTGCTTTGCCAAGGGGAGCTTTATGAGCACAGCCTCATTTGATGTAGCTTCTTTAGCATAATATTGTTGCCTGAAGCTGAAGAGCAGGGGTTAAAGATCCAGCCATATAACGGGTCCGTACTGGACCCGCGGCTGACAGGATCATGAACGGATCCGCCGTGGATCCGTGGATGTGCAGCTACAGTTTGAGGTAGGCTACGCGGATCCGTCCCGCTGTGCAAGTGGACTCGATATGACTCCGTAAGGCACATCCGCCCAGCTGAGTGCTGGGCGGAGGTCAGTTAGCGCTCTGACTGTCAGGCGGATCTGTGGACTTGAAGGCGGATCAGCCGCGGAGTTCACTCCTATCTGGGGGGGATTCGAGGTTTCACGATCGTTTTACACAAACAATACAACGTATTCTCAGATAATTCCACACCAAATGTTCTTCTTTGGCGTTCAATTTGACACAAATTGAAGTTGAGGGGGGGGGGGGGGGTCCTACCATGGCCCTCTACCATTGGCTAATCGTCTCCACATTGCAATCTGATTGGTTCATCAGATAGAGTTGTTCAGCATTTGCCTCAGTGGAGTGGCGATTAAAACGCAGGTTTTCAAAAATATATGATCAAACTTGAGGAGACAACAAATGTATTTATACTTAACATAAATTTATGATATCACACACAAAACTGTGTATTTTCTCGATTGGGATCAATCAACATTACGAAAAACGTGTTTGTGCTTGTGTGTGCCACCGTCTACTGCTTCCTAGCCAATCACAGTCCGATAAATTTCCTGCCTTCCGTTTCCACTATACTTTTGCTCACACACACATATATTCTCTTCACACACACACACAAATATTCTTCCTCACACACACATATATTCTTTCAGAGAATATATGTGTGTGTGAAAGGAAGAATATATGTAAGTGAAAGGAAGAATATATGTATGTGAAAGGAAGAATATATGTAAGTAAGAAGAAGAATATATGTAAGTGAAAGGAAGAATATATGTAAGTAAGAAGAAGAATATATGTAAGTGAAAGGAAGAATATATGTAAGTGAAAGGAAGAATATATGTAAGTAAGAAGAAGAATATATGTAAGTGAAAGGAAGAATATATGTAAGTAAGAAGAAGAATATATGTAAGTGAAAGGAAGAATATATGTAAGTAAGAAGAAGAATATATGTAAGTGAAAGGAAGAATATATGTAAGTGAAAGGAAGAATATATGTAAGTAAGAAGAAGAATATATGTAAGTGAAAGGAAGAATATATGTAAGTAAGAAGAAGAATATATGTATGTGAAAGGAAGAATATATGTAAGTAAGAAGAAGAATATATGTATTTGAAAGGAGGAATATATGTAAGTGAAAGGAGGAATATATGTAAGTGAAAGGAGGAATATATGTATGTGAAAGGAGGAATATATGTAAGTGAGAGGAAGAATATATGTATGTGAGTGCAAAAATGTATGTATGTGAATGAGAGAATAAATTATGGCCAATATGGCCCCTCATACTCCTCTCCTGTGTCCGTTTCCTCTGGCATCAGCATGGGCGCTGCCACCTACCCCCAGCGGGTGAGATGAGCGGTTTCCTCGGCTGTCATTCATGAAAGAATCCCAGGAGCTTCAGGATGCTCTTTAGTAATTTTCTTGTGAAAACACCTCTAAACCCAACATTTTTTGCCAACATACACCTGTCTCTCTCTATCAAAGTGAAGTGATGGAGCGTCATCAGGTTGTCACATGGGGGCGGGCTGGGGCTTGGTAGGAACAGCTTCATTTGGATCAATCAGCAGTTTCTAATTTGCATATAATGTGATTGATGGGGAAACTGACAAGTTGCATAACAATTTGACTTTTTATGCATTTTTACCTAAAAAAAAGATAGGCCCCTGGGCTTCAGCCCAGGTAAGCCCTTGCACCTGGTCAGTCATTGCAGCGGCTTTGCTGCAACCTGCACGGCGCGAGCTTTTACACCATTCACTGTGCGCCCGTGAGCGCACCCGCGAGTGCACCAGCTGTTGTTAGATACGTGACATCACAGTCACGGGAGGATTGCAAGATCACCTGTGATTCTCATCCAAATGGTTAATTTTGTCCACATTTTGTGCGTCGTGGTTTCTTATTTCACTGAAACCTTGTGGACACGGAGATAATGTCATGTTCAGGTAGTTCAGCAGTTTAAAAGCTTCACAGTGGCTTTTGTTTAGGAAGTTACCGGACGTTTTACACTGAATCTGTGTCTGATTTCCTGTCTGGTCCGATCTGAACTACTGAGACTGACGCGGTGTCGGTGCGTGCTCCGTCAAAAATAGCTGCCACGTATCTTTACTGCAGCGGCGCGAAATGCCGGAGCTGCGCTCATGGACCAGGTGTAAAGCCGCAATGATGAGAGAGGATAGGACTTACACCACGTTTTCACTCACTAAACACTCATTTCACACACCACAAACATCACTCCTACATAAACACATTTAGCAAGTTTAGTAAAATAAATAAACATTTGTTAGTCACCTCTTTGTTAGTCTCTGGTGCTTGCGCGGGAACAAAAACAACCGCGTCACATGTCACAACCAAAGACCGTAAATAACGCAATGACGGCATAAATCCCCCCGGCTCTTTTCCTAGTTTCTGATTAAAATGCAATTGAATAAACTATCAGGCATCACTTCAGAGAGAAATAAGAGCCAGAGATAAAAACTGTTTATTTATAGATTTTCATGACAGGGAAAGTCCCAGAGGGGGTCAAAAGGTCCCAGGTCCGATCAAAGAGGTCCCGGAGCACGCACCGGCTTGCTTAGGGCACAAATTAAGCACTGTTGGTTCTTATCTACAATATTGTGTAAAGCGAGGAACCCTCTTATGGTCATAAATTGCATCTTTAATGCACATTCATATGTTTGATGTCTACATGTTATCCCAACAGAAAGTCCATTGCATATGGAGAGAAAATAGTCTCAATATGATTGTGTGTGTGTATTACAGAAGTTGTAAACTGTGTCAAATAATTTGTGTGTAACTTTGGGTAGTCGTGTGTAACTTTGAGTAGTTGTATGTGTAACTCATGATTTGTAAACCGTGTAAACCATTTTGTGTGTAACTTTGGGTAGTCGTGTGTAACTTTGAGTAGTTGTATGTGTAACTTATGATTTGTAAACCGTGTAAACCATTTTGTGTGTAACTTTGGGTACTTGCAAATATGTGTTTTTAATGCACACACAAATACTTAAAAGTTGTACACACAAAATCTACACGCTCACAAATTACAAAAATACACAAATATTAATATTTTACACACAAATTTTTTATCTTCAACCTCTCAAACTCAATAGTTGTGTGTTCAAAAAGGGTCCTGTCCATACAAATCCTGAAATACGTGTGCACGCATCCCCTGATGCGCACACACAACACTGCTTTTACACACAAATCAGTTTACGCGCGCTCGAGGGGTTTTGAGACTTTCTTCACGCTTCCGGGAGCCTGACAGATTTGTGCGTACATGGTGCGTTTAAGTGACGATGGAAAGCTGGGTCATCAGGATTTTCATCGGATTTCTTCAGTTATTTCAAAATGGGGAAAGATGCTTTTTTAAATTTTTATAAGAGAATAGTTCGATCTTTATTTTATTCATTTAGTCCATTTAATTCATATAAACAAACTTGTCTTGCTTCAAAGATGGATAAACAGATAAAGAGAGATAGAAAAACTGTATAAATCAGAAAATCAGAAATCCATAAAATGAAGTGTGGGGTTCCCCAAGGATCAATTTAAGGCCCAGTACTTTTTAACCTGTACATGTTGCCACTTGGGGATGTCATCAGGAGACACGGCATTGACTTTCACAGCTATGCTGATGATACCCAGCTTTACATCGCCGTGTCTCCTGATGACCTGGAGCCAGTTAACACCCTTTTAAACTGTATTTTAGATATAAAGTCATGTATGGCAGAGAACTTCTTACAGCTCAACCAGGACAAAACTGAAGTTTTAATCATCAGTCCTAAAGACAAGAGAGAGATCATTTTACCTAAATTACAGAATTTTAATCCTTCTCAATGTGTGAGAAACCTGGGTGTTCTTTTCGACTCTGAGCTGAATTTTATTCCACATATCGGAAATGTCACAAAGACAGGATTTTATCATCTTAAAAACATCGCCAGAGTCCGCCCATTTCTCTCCCTTGCCAGCACAGAGGAGCTGATGCATGCTTTTATTTCCAGTAGAATAGATTACTGTAATGCCCTGCTCTCTGGTCTTCCTAAAAAGTCTGTTTTCAGCTTACAGTTATTGCAGAACTCGGCAGCACGAGTTCTGACGAGGACCAGAGGGCGGGAACACATAACACCAGTTTTAAAATCACTGCACTGGCTCCGTGCGTTTCAGGATCGACTTTAAGGTTCTCTTAGTGGTTTATAAATGTCTTAATGGTCAGGGGCCCTCTTATTTATCTGACCTGCTTTTAAACTATGAACCCTCGCGGACCCTGAGGTCCTCTGGTACCGGCCTTTTAATTGTTCCCCAGGTGAGAACTAAAACTCACGGCGAGGCCTCATTCCACCACTACGGTCCTCGTCTGTGGAACAGCCTGCCAGAGAACCTCAGGGCTGCAGAGACTGTTGATGTTCTTAAGAAGAGGTTCAAGACCTACCTTTTTAACTTAGCTTTTTGATTTTATTTCATTTGACTTATTTTACTTTATTATTTATTTATTTTTATGTTATCTTTAAGTTATTTTAGATTTTATTGACTTGTTTAGCACATAATTTTATGAATACCTATTTATTTTTCTATGTTGCTCTTATCTGTTCACTTGTTTTATCTGTTTTAACATTTTAACACCAGTGTTTCCTCATGGGGATCCTTCATTCTGGGAGCTTTGCCCACATGGTCTGGAGGGAGCTGGTGGGGGGCTGCCCTTGTCCTGGTGGCTGGGGCCCTATCACTGTGGTGTGGACCCCGGCCTGCCCTGATCTGGTTGGCTCCTGCAGGGGCGCCCTCTAGGACCGTGTCTGGCTCCTGGAGTGAACGGATCCCCAAGATATCCCCAAGATTCCTCACAGTAGGTCAAGCCAGATGTTTATTAGTCTTAGTGTGGGTGGGTGTGGGATGTGTGTGTGTGCAAATGTTTATAGTTTTGTGTGCTGTGTTTTGTGCTTGGGTGTGTGAAGGCCTGTTTTTATTTTAAAAATGTGTTTCTTTTTATTTTCTTGAAAAGCACTTTGGGTTGCCTTTGGCAGGAAAAGCGCTTTATAAATAAAGTTTGATTTGATTTGATTTATAACTGCTGAGACCGATGCAGCTTAGATAGCTTAGCTAGGCTAGCAGCAGACACGCCCTCGGACACCTGGCTACACTACGGATGTAAACAACACTGAACTGGAGGATTCATTAGTTGGAAGTGAGTTTTTACACCGTTTTAAACTGTACTCAGTTGCCAGTCTGGAGAAGAAAAGAGGGATGAGATGATACCGTGCAGGGACAAACTTATCAGAGAAGCCAGGGGTCGGTATTTGGCTAAATGGTCGACATGGAGCTCCGACGCCGCATGACTGCCTGCAGCTGCATCGCTGGACAGACCAAACTACCTGGTTTATGGTATCAGCGCTTAAACAAATGAACATTTCAGAAACTATAAATCTGTGGAAGCTCATGGACTCTCGATGGATGGCTGGATGCAGATCTGTTCACGTCTCCACCGCAGGACCGGGACAACGCGGTGGTCGCTGTAAAGGTAAGCTAACCTGGCTGTAATCAAGTGAAGCCATGATGGCATTTAAGTGTTAGTTTGCTTGTCTTGCTCCGTTCATATAAACTGTGTATGGAGGATTTGTGTATTATAGTTTTGTGGGGTGGGGGGAGCTAATATTTATATTACAGGAGCCTCAAAGAAATGAAAACGATCTAATTATTCTACCTCTTTCGTTTATGACATAGTTACTTAAATATCAAGCAGTTATTAAGCATATGGTTTAAGGTGTATTCAGCTCCTCTGACCACGGAAATAAACTCATCAGTCTGTCATCAGCCTGGAAACCAGAATCTGGAATAACAGATATCCTTCCATTAAGCTAAATATAGAAAACAAGTAAACACTGTTGTAAACTGCTGTCTGTCTGTGATGTCTGCAGGTCTGACTGACACACCACACAAGCCCTGGACCATCATCCAGCCATCAGGAGCCGCATCATCACGTCACTGCACATGTATGACCAGGATGGTGGAGAGATGCAGACATGCTGCAGCCATGCTGTTAAAGCTGGAAGTGGTTGTCAGATGCAGGAACAACAACAGTAACTGGACCGTCTGCATTCTGGATGATAGGTCACACATCAGTGAGGTGGGGGCAGAAGCAGGACATAACATAGACTTAAGCACCTCAAAAGCTGAAGAGAAGAACTTGATGAACTTCTGGATGGCAGAAACACGCCTGCTCTAAGAACTGATGATGAACAGATGTACATGCTGGACTTCCACTCAGGATCAGTGGACTTCACTGACAGAACTGCAGAAAGTTTCCCGAAAAGCTGCAAGTCTGTCCAGTCTTCTTGTTGCACAATATCTTGTTACAGTGTTGAAATGACCAAGCAGAGATTTGCACTTCTCTCCCTGCAGGACTTGCCATGTCAAGTGGGGCATGTTTATTTTACCACAAGTTCAGTGTTTTCATTTATGCACGGCATGCACATATTTACTCTATAAGCACTTTGTGTTGCATTTTAATGATATGAAAAGTGCTTTATAAATAAAGCTTGATTTGATTTGATTTGATTTCATTATTATTTTATTGCTTTGCTATTTTAGCTGTCCACCACTGTGCTGCCACTGGTTTCATGGTGAATTTCAACTTAAGAAAAATGACATTCCATAGAATAGTCGGAACTGCCAAGATTTTAATTTGGTGAACAGATATAATATTTCCTGTTCAACGTTTAAAGATTCAAGTCTTTTCATACAGGTAGTAGATAAACCAACTACAATAACGAGAACAGATGGGAAGTGCTGAATCTTCATTGGTCTCCATTAAAACTTCTGACCAACAGAGCACACTTAAGAGCCTCTCTAATTTGATTTGATCAAAGTTTTTATGACAATCTTTTCATAATTACTTTCAGGCCTGGATTAGGCATTTTAGTTCTTCTAG
>JALJCO010013319.1:0-19900 GCA_023101725.1 Atherinomorus stipes | reverse complement strand
CACTGGATCGCACCCATGTATGTAGTCAATGGTTTGAAATATATCAAGCATGCCGCGGTGTGTTAGCGGTCCGTCGTCGCTCCGTCGTCGCTCCGGCATGTCGCATCGCTCTATTTTTGACAGAGTACGCACCAACACCGCGTCAATTTCAGTTGTTCAGATCGGACCAGATAGGAAATCAGACACAGATTCAGTGTAAAACATCCGGTAACTTCCTAAAAAAAAAAGCTACTGTGCAGATTTTCAACTGCTGAACTCTCTGAACATGACATCATCTCTGTATCCATAAGGTTTCATTGAAATGAGAAACCATGACACACAAACGTGGACAAAATTAACCATTTGGATAAGAATCAAAGGCGATCTTGCAATCCTCCTGTGATTCCGTGATGTCACGGATCTAACAACAGCTGGTGCACTCGCGGGTGAGCTTGCTGGTGCACAGTGAACAATGTAAAAGCTCGTGCCGTGCAGATCGCAGCAAAGCCGTTGCGCTGAGCAACGCTGCGCTTACGGACCAGGTGTAAAGCCGGGGAGAGTGTGTGGACACCGTTGCAGCGTGATTTCCAACTTGTCACTCTGTTTAGGCCTTTTAAAATAAAACCTGAAGTCCTAATTCAATTCCCCTCCATTGAAGGGAAACTACCATGGAGTGAGGACAGGAGAGCCAGCGAGAGGGACAGGGGGGGGAGCTGGGAGGCCTTGTGGTGACATCATCAGAAGACAATCGGTCAACAAGCATAAAGTTATTCATGTACAAAACACACAAGAAGATGACACATAAATACATACATAAAAAAGACATTTATTCAAAATGTGTCTGCTGCCTTAAGTTTGGCAGTACTGAGCAGTGTGCACAACTCATTGTTAGCAAGGGTACTGTGCTGTTTTTTTTTACAGTTCAAACTGTGTCACTGTCACATAAGCACCTCATCAATACAAAACCCTGAAAATATAAAATGCAGAAAAAAAGTAGCCAAAAGGTCTATTTGGAAGGATGAAATTAAAAACATAAATGACCAACCATGACTAGAATGATTCTCTGTGTCAACATCAGATGTGGTGTATCAAAAGAAAATACTTTTCATTATGTAAAAATAATAAATAATAATAAATGAAAATTAAACATTAGCTATACATGGCTGTTCTGTTTTATATATATGTGTATATATATATATATATATATATATATATATATATATACATACATACATATAAATATATACATATACATATATATATATATATATAGAGAGAGAGAGAGAGAGGCAATATGTCAGTTATTCAGTTTGCTCAGGTGAATTGATAGATTCTTGTCTGTTCTGATGGGCCAGTGGGCCACTTGGTGTTGCTAAATTTGCTGCAAATGTTATACAAGGTGGCTACGGAAATTAAGGTAAAAGACAATAATAACACGTTAAAAACACAAGCAAAAAAGCTTTTTTTGCTGCCCACATGGAGGACAAATTAAGCCCTGGGCTTATTTTATGAGAAACACAATGCTTTAAGTGATGATGACATGATTTTTACATTTTTTGCCATGTTATAGACAAAAACGTTTTTCATGACGATCTATGAAACAAAACAGGTGCACCTGTATAAATAAGTTACTTGGAAACATCGCTGCATTTCAGCACATCTGACCAGACTGTGCTGCTGTTGGCAGAAACCGAAAGCTTTACACCTCTGTTAGTATGGATTTTAATGGGTTTATTTCGTTTTTTAAGTTACTTCTCCAGTTTTACAGATGGATCGTAACGCGGCTCAGCCTTCTGTTGTATTGCCAGTTAATGTTGAAAAGCTCGTAAGGATGGTGTTATTTCATTTTATATTTCCTACAGATGCTAAATCACATTGGGAGAGGATAAGGTACACTATACTTGCATTGCCAAAAGTGTTTGCTTACCCATCCAAATTATGGGACTCAGGTGTTCTAATCACTTCCATGTCCACAGGTGTATAAATGAAGCAGCTCGGCATGCAGACTGTTTCTACAAACATTTGTGAAAGAATGTGTCGCTCTTATAAGCTCAGTGAATTCCAGCGTGGAACTGTGATAGGATGCCACCTGTGCAACAAATCCAGTGGTGAAATTTCCTCGCTCCTAATTATTCCACAGTCAACTGTCAGCTGTATTATACGAAAATGGAAGTGTTTGTGAACAACAGCAACTCAGCCATGAGGTGGTCAGCCACGTAAACTGACAGAGTGGGGTCAGCGGATGCTGAAGCGCATAGTGTGATGAGGTCGCCAACTTTCTGCAGAGTCAATCACTACAGACCTCCAAACTTCATGTGGTCTTCAGATCAGCTCAAGAACAGTGGCAGAGAGCTTCATGGAATGGGTTTCCATGGTGGAGCAGCTACATCCATCCATACATCACCAAGTGCAATGCAAAGCGTGGATGCAGTGGTGTAAAGCAGCCGCCACTGGACTCTAGAGCAGTGGAGGCGTCCTCTGGAGGGACCAATCATGCTTCTCCATCTGGCAATCTCATTGAGGAGTCTGGGTTTGGTGGTTGCCAGGACAACAGTACTTGTCTGACTGCATAGAGACAATGTAAAGTTTGGTGGAGGGGGGGATTACGGTGTGGGGTTGTTTTGGGCTTGGCCCCTTAGTTCCAGTGAAAGCAACTCTGAATGCTTCAGCATACCAAGACATTTTAGACAATTCCATGCTCCCAACTTTGTGGGAACAGTTTGGAGCTGGCCCCTTCCTCTTCCAACATGACTGTGCACCAGAACGCAAAGCAGGTCCATAAAGTCATGGATGCAGAGTCTGGTGTGGAGGAACTGGACTGGCCTGCACAGAGTTGTGACCTCAACACGATAGAACACGTTTGGGATGAATTAAAGTGGAGACTGACAGCCAGGCCTTCTCGTCCAACATTAGTGTGTGACCTCACAAATGCGCTTCTGGAAGAATGGTCAAAGATTCCCATAAACACACTCCTAAACCTTCTGGACAGCCTTCCCAGAAGAGTTGAAGCTGTTCTAGCTGCAAAGGTGGACCAACCTCATACTGAACCCCATGGATTAGGAATGGGATGTCACTGAAGCTCATAAGTGAGTCAAGTCAGGTGAGACAATACTTTTGGCAGTATAGTGTAGGTAACACTTATCGGTTTAGCAGCAGCAGCAGCCTCCAGCAACTCTCTGCCAGTAACGTTCTCCTGTCTGCAACTTTTGTTTACTGGACATGTTGAGACTTTTAATACATGGAGCTGCAATCATGTCTGCAGGATGACTCTTTCTTCACCAGTGTTCGTTACACAAAGCTGTGATTTCCAGCTGTGAACAGAGACAGCTGCTCCTTGGGTCTTCATAGAACTTTTTTGGCTGCTTCCAAGATGTGTCCTTCCTTTCATCTTCCCTAATCTTAAAGTCATACCGTGTAACTATTGACTGATATTAAGCCTTAAATGAGTAGTAGTAGAGGATTTTGGGGAGCGAATATATAGTGACTGCCGCGTGTCAGCACTCTGAGTGGGCCGCCCTCTGCAGAAACCAGGCATCGTAACTTTGGAGAGGCGGGGCGTCGATGAAAGTGCCGTAAAGCAAGTTGCTTTTCAGCTCCTCTTCTGTAGAACAAGTTCTACTTGCGCGACTTTCTCTCATTACTCGAAGCTTTGTCTTGGCAGAAAAAGTAAAAAGGTGAAAGTGATGTCTGAGCAGGCCAGAAAAAGAAAGGCAAAGGGATCACTGCAGATCAAAAACACGAGTGGACAGTGGAAAAAAATTCAGTCGTTGGAGATTTCTGAAACAACAGTGTGAAAGCAAAACCCCACTCTTTGTTTGCCACGGTATCATTAGACTGGTAATTATTAATTCGTTTTAGTATGGATCTGTTGATGCATTAACTGTGTGAATATGCAACAAGGGTGCAATTTGTGTCATACTGCAATATGTATTCTGTATGGTTTTTAGAGAAATGCATGGAGTTTAAATGCATAAAAAACAGCCATAATTATCTGCGTCTTTGTGTGTGATGTTACACTTCCAGCATGTATGCTGGCCACTGTGTTAGTAGTGGTCAATCTTTGTGCTTTATTGTTAATTACTCTAGTTTGTTTCTCAATTAACAGTCTAAAACAAGCACTAATAAAGGTACTACTCAAAAAATTTGAATATCCTGAAAAAGTTAATTTATTTCTGTAATTCAACTTAAAAGGTGCCATTTACATATTGTATAGACAAATAATATGCAAATCAATATATTTTAAGCTTTTATTTGTGCGGATGTTGCTGATTAGGACTTGCAGCTTAAGAAAACCCCAAATTCAAAAACTCTAAAAATTTGAATATTGCATGAAATCAATTATAAAAGGATTTCAAAGGCAAAAAAGTCAGGCCTCCTAAGATAAAATCTTGCATCTGTACTTAGTACTTGGTTTGGGCCCTTTTGCATGAATGAATGCCTTAACCCGGCGTGGCATGGATGCTACCAGCTTCTGGCATATCTCCAGGTGTTATGAAAGAGGAACATGCTTCAATCACAGCCTTGGGCTCTGCTTTATTGTTTGGTCTGTTCCCGTTCAGCTTTCTCTTGACAATGCCCCACATGTTTTCAATGGGGTTCAGGTCAGGTGAGTTTGCGGGCCAATCAAGCATGGTGATCCCATGGTTGTTGAACCAGGATTTTGTTCCTTCCACAGTGTGGGAGGTGCCAAGTCTTGCTGGAAGATGAAGTCTGCATCCCCATACAGCTGGTCCACTGAAGCAATCATGAAGTGCTCCAAAATGTCCTGGTAGACGGCTGCATTTATGCTGGACCCGATGAAGCACAGAGGACCAACACCAGCAGCTGACATGGATCCCCGGGTCATCACAGACTGGGAAACTTAACACCGACCATCTTCTCCAGGCTGCGATCAGCCCTCCGGCTTGTACACCGTTTTTCTTCCACACTTCTTTCTTCCACTTAACTGTCCATTAATGTGCTTTGAGACAGCACTCTGAGAACATCCAGCTTCTTTTGCTATCACTTTTTGTGCCTTTCCCACCTTCTGCAGGGAGTCAATGATGGTTTTCTGCACAACTGTCAGATCAGCAGTCTTCCCCATGATTGTGAATTCTTCTAAACCAAGACAGGAACTTTTTTAAAGGCTCAGGGCACTTATGCAGATGTTTTGGATTACTTACCTGATTAGACTGGGACAAATCTGAGCCCACAAAACTGGGGCTTTTCACAGTATTCAAATTTTTTGAGTTTTTGAATTTGAGGTTTTCTTAAGCTGCAAGTCCTAATCAGCAACATCCAAACAAACAAAAGCTTGAAATATATTGATTCACATATTATTTATCTATACAATATGATAATTCACAACTTTAAAGTTGAATTATAGAAATAAATGAACTTTTTCTGGATATTCTAATTTTTTAGTTACCTGTACTTATAGTTTTTTTTTTTTTTTTGTCCACACTCTTCTTCTAATAGACATTAATATACACCATTAAACCAGGGCAGGATCAACAAGTGGCATCTTTGAGCGTTTTTAGTCTGGTCCATAGACCAGAGATGCATGTTTCCTATTCTGAATGAAGCTGAAAGCAGAGACGCTGCTGCGCAGGACTGAGCTAGAGACCTGTGCGGGACTGTTTTTTCAATCCCGCTCCTGCTGCTTCTCTCACTCACTCCCACCCACTTCTGTAAAACGGAGGCGCACAAATGGGGGGTAAAAGACAAGGAATAGAGGAGTGTTGTTTTTGAAGCGCATGAGTTACTTGTGGCTGAGACAGCAGCTCTGTATAGAAAACAACAACAAAAAAACCCAAAACAAAACATGAAGAGCGCTGGACCGCTGCGTCTGCATGCGCCGCCACAGTTCAAATAGACCTTAAAAGAGAGTGACGTCTCTGTGAGTCTTCCCTGCAGTAGCGTAATACAATGGCTCAGATTTAAACCTCAGTTGTTCTCCTCATCATTTGTTAAAATTGCGGGACCCGCTGTTTCATCTGAAACCGCCCACTTCTGCAAGATTTGCATTTGGTCCCACGGGAGTCCCAATAAGAGTGCAGGTCTCCAGACTAAGCCTCTGTGTTGTTGAAAGAGGGAGAGGAGTGTGGGAGTACCGTAGACAGTGGAGCACTCGCTGTTAGAGAAGAGTGAACAATATGTGCGGTCACGTTAGTCTCCAAATGTCTCCAGTACGTCTACCAGTGGACTGGCGCCTGACACAAAGAATAGTGGGAATTGTTGTTTGCTATGAGGCTACTTACACGAATATGGTAACATTTAGTTATCACAATAGATTTCTTGCCTTCTTGACCTCAGCTGTCACGTCTCTCTTGACGTAGAAAAAAAAAACGCTTCTAAAGCTGTCGCACGAGTGCTACGTAAAAAAATAATTTGTCGCATAGACATACAGCCCTGAGTCAATGCCGTGAGACCTGAGATGTTGGCGCCGTTACAGGTTTAGCGAACCTAGTGGCCAAAAGTTACACGGTATAACTTTAATTAACAGGAACTATTCAAAACTTAACTGGAACCATGTAAGTTGTCATCTTCTTGTTTTAAAAGGCTAATTATTTGCAATGAGTTAGCAGTGTGCTAGCTGTTAGCCGTTAGCTGTTCACTCAAAAATGAGGCCCCATGTCAAAAATCCTCAACTTCCCATGTAAGATCGTGTCAAAAATTAAGAAGTCTATGTAAACATAACAAAATGAAATAAAATGAAAATGAAATGAAAAATACTTTATTTATCCCAGAAGGAAAATTCAACATTGTAAAAAGCTCACTCTGTCAGGGATCTGGGTGTCTAGATCTGTTTCCTCCAGGTTCCTCCAGAGGGCTCCATTGACCCAGTTGGAGGGTGGTTCTCCACAGGTGTGCAGGCAGCACACCTGCAGCTCATCTCCAATCACTGCAGAAGTATATCAGGAGCCGGTTGCCAGTATCTCATCGCTTGAGTGTTGAACCTCATGCCTACCAGACCGGACCTTTACCATCTTCATACTACTCCTGAGAACCGTCATTCCTCGTTAATCCCTTCCATACTGGCAACCATTTTTGGCTCCTGTGACACCACCGCAAAACCTGCCCACCCTCCAACTGGTTACTCTTATTCCCTCCTGGACCTCAAAGCTCTCACCCGGAATCCCTCACCTCCACCCAGGCCCATATCATCATCATCACAAAGAACAGTCTCCTAGCCCAGAAGTTTCCCGGATCACCAACCTAATGTGTCAATAAACTTTCTTTCTTGGAGCTCGTTTGCATGTTGGTCAGTTACCTTAAGAAAACCATGACACACTTTTTTTTTTCTTTCTTTTTTTTGTCTTTAACAATATAACATTTATATGAAATAATAACATAACAATAATAAGTCATTCAGTCTTGTTCTTTAGGGTGATGACTGCTGGTAGGAATGAATTTCTGTATCTCTCCGTCCTACAGCGAACCTGATGCAGCCTCCCACTGAACACACTCTGTTGATTCTTCACCGTGTTGTGGAGAGGATGGGAAGTGTCCTCCATCATCTTCATCAGCTTGTGCAGCATTCTTTTTTGAACGATCAGCTTCAGCGGCTCCAGAGTTATCCCCAGCACAGAACCAGCTTTCTCGATCAGCTTGTTTAGTTTCTTCAAGTCTCTGATTCTGATGCTGCTTCCCCAGCAGATGGCTGCAAAGCTAATTGCACTCTCCACAACAGACTTGTAGAAGATCTGCAACATCTTGGTGGCGGTGCAGACGTTGAATGATCTCAGCTTCCTTAAGAAGTAGAGACTGCACTGACCTTTCTTGTAGATGTAGTCAGTGTTGCATCAATACAAATAACACTTCTTTTATTAAAAATCTGCCTATATTGTGCAGTAATTCATGGAGGGTGTACAGCTACCAGGTGTCTTTATACTCTATTTACACATCATTTTGGAGGTTTAATAATCAGTTGACAGATTAAATAAGATTCAACAAACTCGCGATTGCTGCGACTGGCGCTTCAGGTAACTGCAGCCATGAGCCAAGCCATCACAGGAGCGTGCACAAGTGTAACCACTTGTAGTTACACTTTTTAGTGTCTTTCAGTTGATCTGGATCGTTTGCTGACAGCAGAAGAATCCATAACTATCGCTTACAGTGTTTGAATTTACCGTGACCGTCTTCTTCCTGCATCAAAACTGCGGATGTAGCTTCATTTGATCTCACGTCCACAGGGAAGCGCGGGAAATTCGAACACCGAATTGTAGCGCATTTTGCAGCAAACAGCCTGTTCAAGGCAATGGAGAGAAACGCGGGTGGAAACGTTATTTTTGCTATTTAGCACTTCATCACCAATTAGTATTAAAAAAAATGGACATGCATGTTTGTTTGTTTTTTATTTCTGCCTCTAGTCCCTTTAAGTGAACAAAAAAAAAAAAAAACAATTTTCACCCATATTATTCTTATTACTCAAGATTTTCTTTTATTATACATTGATAAAACAACTTTTGTGTTCTGTATGGATATTTCAAATATCCGTGTTGGGCTTCTACGCTAAAATCCTTCCTTATGTCCTAAGGAAGCCTCATACAAAATTTGATGTTTTTATCCGCAAGTGCACAATCCACTGAAAAACCTGCATTAAGCCTCTGGACTACCATAGAATCCCATGTTAAAAAAGCCAACTTCACAGCAGAAATGAACATGTTTAATATGTCACGTTTACCTTCATATCAACTGTGAGGGGGGCCTTTTTTTATGACTCATCCATTTAGATGTTATTATGCTGCCAATCTCTATAGAGCATTGGCAGTATATTGCTCTAGAGCAATATACTGCCAATGCTCTATAGAGCATTGGCAACATATTACTATTGCTCCGCGTTTATTCCGGATTATTATTATTCAGTTTCCGCCCTGTTTTTCGACGGCCTACTCTTCCCAGGGCTTTGCCAGCACCCCCACAAAAGTTATATCAAAACGTGCGTCTCGGCCGGGATCGGTGTGCTTGTCATTTGTCCGCGCAAAACTCAAACGGTGTTCACGCAATTCGCAAAAAACTGCGATTTTCGTCCCATAGGAATGAATGGGATTTGGTCGGAAACAGCCGAGGAAAAGCCAAGAACCCAGGTCACTTTGGACCTCTATAGCTCAGCCATACCATAACATAGAAACACCATTCAAAGTTTAAACGGGTCACGAAAGCTGAAACTTTAACCATGTGAAAGGATATGTACATATCTGTTATGGTTTTGACACAATGGCAAGTTACGTTTTAGGAAAAATCCAAAAAATCCCAAAATCCCTCCGCACTCTAGCCGCACTCTAACTTTTGAAGCATTTCCAACTTTGAAACAAATGGCCATAACTCCCACACCGTTCATCGTACAGACATAATTTTTACATCAAAACGTTGGAAATCTTGTTGGCTTCATTTCATCCTTCCGCACATTTTTTGCTCAGACGCACCGTTTTCGAACTACGGCTCTCGGAATCTTAGAAAGTCACCATTTTGCTCCTATACGTCTCCATTGTAATCTAGACGGAAAGCTCAAAAAGCCCTGATTCTTAAAACTGTCACCATTTAAATTCTGTTCCACTTAGGATAAAATAAAATACATTCCTGAGTTCCTGAAAGCCTCATGGCGCTCACGGTGAAAAAATTATTTTGATATCTGTTACGGTTTTCTCGCAGTGGACGATTCAGCATTTTCCCATAGAAAACTAAAGCATAAAGTCTCTAACTGAAATTAACTGACATTCTGTGACACACACACACAGACAGGTGCTGCGTTGTCATGACAACCTAAGCAGTTCTCCCTGCTGTGTTAATTAGTTTCACCTTTGACTTAATTCCTCATCTATAAACCAATGTATGATCAAACTGGAGGTTCAAATCCACTGAGGTCATCATGACTGTCCCTCTGTCCACTTATTTGGTGTCTCACCATGTCCTCAATACTAGAACTCTCTCTCTTTATATTCAAACATGTCTGTGCTTCCTTTCTCAGTCTTCCTCTCCCCTTGAACCCTCTGTTCACCAGTCTTGGCCTCCTGTCAGTCCTGTGGATGATCTATCTTTCTGTCTGTCTGTGTCTTTCTGCCTCACGGTCTCTGTCTCGCTAACAGTCTGTCTCACAGTCTATGTTTCATTCACAGTCTATCTCACAGTCTCTGTCTCACTTACAGTCTGTCATACAGTCTATGTCTCATTCACAGTCTATCTCAGTCTCTGTTCGACTCACAGTCTGTTTCTCACTTACAGTCTGTCTCACAGTGTCTGTCTGTCTCTCAGTGTCTAAGTATCTGTCTGTATGTCTGTGTCACAGTATCTATCTATCTATCTGTCTGTCTGTCTGTCTATCTGTCTGTCTATCTGTCTGTCTGTCTCAGTGTCTCTCTATTTAAGTATCTGTCTGTCTCACAGTGTTTGTCTGTTTGTCTCAGTGTCTATCTATCTAAGTATCTGTCTGTCTCACAGTGTCTGTCCGTCTGTCTGTCAGTGTCTGTCTGTCTCAGTGTATCTCTATTTATCTAAGTATCTGTCTGTCTCACAGTGTCTATCTGTTTGTCAGTGTCAATCTAAGTATCTGTCTGTCTCAGTGTCTTTCTGTCTCTCTCTCAGTCTGTCTCACAGTGTCTATCTATCTATCTGTCTGTCTCACGGTGTCTGTGTCACTCACAGTCAGTCTGTCTCAGTCTCTGTCTCACTCAGCATCTTTCTGTGTTTCTCAGTCTGTCTCACTCACCTTCTGTCTGTCTTTCTCAGTCTGTCTCACTCACTCTCTGTCTGTGTCACAGTCTGTCTCACAGCTTTGTCTTTCTGTCTGTTAATCCATCTTTGTAACATGGCTGCCGCTCTGTTCGACGTGGGTAGCAGATTGGCAGCATTCAAAATTTCTTCAGAAATTTTCTAGTTATGCTGCCAATCTCTATAGAGCATTGGCAGTATATTGCTCTAGAGCAATATACTGCCAATGCTCTATAGAGCATTGGCAACATATTACTATTGCTCCGCGTTTATTCCGCGTTATTATTATGCTGCCAATCTCTATAGAGCATTGGCAGTATATTGCTCTAGAGCAATATACTGCCAATGCTCTATAGAGCATTGGCAACATATTACTATTGCTCCGCGTTTATTCCGCGTTATTATTATTATTATTTTTCAGTTTCCGCCCTTTTTTTGACGGCCTACTCCTCCCAGGGCTTTGCCAGCACCCCCACAAAAGTTATATCAAAACGTGCGTCTCGGCCGGGATCGGTGTGCTTGTTATTTGTCCGCGCAAAACTCAAACGGTGTTCACGCAATTCGCAAAAAACTGCGATTTTCGGTCCCATAGGAATGAATGGGATTTGGTCGGAAACAGCCGAGGAAAAGCCAAGAACCCAGGTCACTTTGGACCTCTATAGCTCAGCCATACCATAACATAGAAACACCATTCAAAGTTTAAACGGGTCACGAAAGCTGAAACTTTAACCATGTGAAAGGATATGTACATATCTGTTACGGTTTTGACACAATGGTAAGTTACGTTTTAGGAAAAATCCCAAAAAATCCCAAAATCCCTCCGCACTCTAGCCGCACTCTAACTTTTGAAGCATTTCCAACTTTGAAACAAATGGCCATAACTCCCACACCGTTCATCGTACAGACATAATTTTTACATCAAAACGTTGGAAATCTTGTTGGCTTCATTTCATCCTTCCGCACATTTTTTGCTCAGACGCACCGTTTTCGAACTACGGCTCTCGGAATCTTAGAAAGTCACCATTTTGCTCCTATATCTCTCCATTGTAATCTAGACGGAAAGCTCAAAAAGCCCTGATTCTTAAAACTGTCACCATTTAAATTCTGTTCCACTTAGGATAAAATAAAATACATTCCTGAGTTCCTGAAAGCCTCATGGCGCTCACGGTGAAAAAATTATTTTGATATCTGTTACGGTTTTCTCGCAGTGGACGATTCAGCATTTTCCCATAGAAAACTAAAGCATAAAGTCTCTAACTGAAATTAACTGACATTCCGTGACACACACACACACACGGTGCTGGAGTTCTGTGAGGTCACACACACACATTTCCTCATAATGTAATATTATATCTGAGAAACTGGATGATAAACTGAATCCTCCACAGGTTTTAGTAGTTTATAAGGACATGAGTGATTCTAGGCCGTCTGTCAGGTCGATATACAGACATTTCTCATAATCTCTCTATTTTCTCACTCACTTTCTGTCTTTCTGTCTGTGTGTCTGACCAAGTGAGTGATTCTTCACAGTCTTTCAGTGACATCAAACATGTATTTGTGCCATAGAGCCTATTTCTTCTTCCCAGCTACTGAACCAGGTGAATCCAATCAGCACAGTGAATTAAATTGGGCTGATTGGACTCACCTGGTTCAGTGGGTGCACAGAATAAAAAAGATCTATCTATCTGTCTGTCTCACAGTCTCTGTCTGTCTCTGAGTGTCTAAGTATCTGTCTGTCACATTGTCTGTCTATCTGTATGTCTGTGTCACAGTATCTCTATCTATCTATCTATCTATCTATCTATCTATCTATCTATCTATCTATCTATCTATCTATCTATCTATCTATCTGTCATTCAGTGTCTAAATACAGACAGCGGACAGTTGTTCGGGTAGTGTGCACTGAGACCATTCAATCCATATATGTCTGTGTCAACTGCCATTTTGGAAGACACACAGAAGCAGGCAGGTTCTGTTGCCTAGCAACGTTCAACGAGGCAGCTGCTGGAGTTCTGTGAGGTCACACACACACATTTCCTCATAATGTAATATTATATCTGAGAAACTGGATGATAAACTGAATCCTCCACAGGTTTTAGTAGTTTATAAGGGACATGAGTGATTCTAGGCCGTCTGTCAGGTTGATATACAGACATTTCTCATAATCTCTCTATTTTCTCACTCACTGTCTGTCTTTCTGTCTGTGTGTCTGACCAAGTGAGTGATTCTTCACAGTGTTTCGGTGACATCAAACATGTATTTGTGCCATAGAGCCTATTTGTTCTGCCCAGCTACTGAACCAGGTGAATCCAATCAGCACAGTGGATTAAATTGGGCTGATTGGACTCACCTGGTTCAGTGGCTGCAAAGAATAAAAACATCTATCTATTTGTCTGTCTCACAGTATCTATCTGTCTCTGTCTCACAGTATCTGTCTGTCTGTCTCTCAGTGTCTGTCTGTCTCTCTGTCTCACAGTGTCTGTCTGTCTCTCAGTGTCTATCAATCTATCTAAGTACTGTATGTCTATCTCACAGTCTCTGTCTGTCTGTCTATCTATGCAACTAAATTTCTCATTGAAAATGAATGGTGTTTGGCCAGAATGAGTGAAAAACTAAGGTCACTTTGGAGCTTTGCCAGTAAGCCATACTTTCAGATAGAAACATCATTCCAACTTTAAAGGGGTCATCACAGATAAACATTCAACAGTCTAAATGACATTTTAAGTTGCAGTTTTGATACAATCGCAGTTGAACTTTGGTGAAAAATCAGAAATCATTACAAATCCACAACTCTGACAAATCACATCTCACTCAATATCTGTCTCTCTGTCTGTCTCAGTCTTTGTCTCACTCACCATCTGTCTGTCTCACAGTCTCTGTCTCACTCACAGTCTGTCTGTCTGTCTTACAGTCTCTCTCTCACCTTCTGTCTCTTTGTCTCACAGTCTCCGTGTCACTCACAGTCTGTTGGTCTGTCTTAAAGTCTCTCACTAACCTTTTGTCAGTCTGTCTCACAGTATCTGTCTCACTCACCTTCTGTCTGTCTGTGTCACAGTCTGTCTCACTCACAGTCTGTCTTTCTGTCTCACCTTCTGTCTGTTAATCCATCTTTGTAACATGGCTGCCGCTCTGTTCGACGTGGGTAGCAGATTGGCAGCATTCAAAATTTCTTCAGAAATTTTCTAGTTATGCTGCCAATCTCTATAGAGCATTGGCAGTATATTGCTCTAGAGCAATATACTGCCAATGCTCTATAGAGCATTGGCAACATATTACTATTGCTCCGCGTTTATTCCGCGTTATTATTATTATTAAACTTATTCAGTTTCCGTCCTGTTTTTTGACGGCCTTCTCCTCCCAGGGCTTTGCCAGCACCCCCACATAAGTTATATCAAAACGTGCGTCTCGGCCGGGATCGGTGTGCTTGTCATTTGTCCGCGCAAAACTCAAACGGTGTTCACGCAATTCGCAAAAAACTGCGATTTTCGTCCCATAGGAATGAATGGGATTTGGTCGGAAACAGCCGAGTAAAAAACCAAGAACCCAGGTCACTTTGGACCTCTATAGCTCAGCCATACCATAACATAGAAACACCATTCAAAGTTTAAACGGGTCACGAAAGCTGAAACTTTAACCATGTGAAAGGATATGTACATATCTGTTACGGTTTTGACACAATGGTAAGTTACGTTTTAGGAAAAATCCAAAAAATCCCAAAATCCCTCCGCACTCTAGCCGCACTCTAACTTTTGAAGCATTTCCAACTTTGAAACAAATGGCCATAACTCCCACACCGTTCATCGTACAGACATAATTTTTACATCAAAACGTTGGAAATCTTGTTGGCTTCATTTCATCCTTCCGCACATTTTTTGCTCAGACGCACCGTTTTCGAACTACGGCTCTCGGAATCTTAGAAAGTCACCATTTTGCTCCTATATCTCTCCATTGTAATCTAGACGGAAAGCTCAAAAAGCCCTGATTCTTAAAACTGTCACCATTTAAATTCTGTTCCACTTAGGATAAAATAAAATACATTCCTGAGTTCCTGAAAGCCTCATGGCGCTCACGGTGAAAAAATTATTTTGATATCTGTTACGGTTTTCTCGCAGTGGACGATTCAGCATTTTCCCATAGAAAACTAAAGCATAAAGTCTCTAACTGAAATTAACTGACATTCTGTGACACACACACACAGACAGGTGCTGCGTTGTCATGACAACCTAAGCAGTTCTCCCTGCTGTGTTAATTAGTTTCACCTTTGACTTAATTCCTCATCTATAAACCAATGTATGATCAAACTGGAGGTTCAAATCCACTGAGGTCATCATGACTGTCCCTCTGTCCACTTATTTGGTGTCTCACCATGTCCTCAATACTAGAACTCTCTCTCTTTATATTCAAACATGTCTGTGCTTCCTTTCTCAGTCTTCCTCTCCCCTTGAACCCTCTGTTCACCAGTCTTGGCCTCCTGTCAGTCCTGTGGATGATCTATCTTTCTGTCTGTCTGTGTCTTTCTGCCTCACGGTCTCTGTCTCGCTAACAGTCTGTCTCACAGTCTATGTCTCATTCACAGTCTATCTCACAGTCTCTGTCTCACTTACAGTCTGTCTCACAGTCTATGTCTCATTCACAGTCTATCTCACAGTCTCTGTTCGACTCACAGTCTGTCTCTGTCTCACTCACAGTTCGACTCACAGTCTGTTTCTCACTTACAGTCTGTCTCACAGTGTCTGTCTGTCTCTCAGTGTCTAAGTATCTGTCTGTCACATTGTCTGTCTGTATGTCTGTGTCACAGTATCTATCTATCTATCTATCTATCTATCTATCTATCTATCTATCTATCTGTCTATCTGTCTGTCTCTCTATCTATCTGTCTGTCTGTCTCAGTGTCTCTCTATTTAAGTATCTGTCTGTCTCACAGTGTCTGTCTGTCTGTCTCAGTGTCTCTCTATCTAAGTATCTGTCTGTCTCACAGTGTCTGTCCGTCTGTCTGTCAGTGTCTGTCTGTCTCAGTGTCTCTCTATTTATCTAAGTATCTGTCTGTCTCACAGTGTCTGTCTGTTTGTCAGTGTCAATCTAAGTATCTGTCTGTCTCAGTGTCTTTCTGTCTCTCTCTCAGTCTGTCTCACAGTGTCTATCTATCTATCTGTCTGTCTCACGGTGTCTGTGTCACTCACAGTCAGTCTGGCTCAGTCTCTGTCTCACTCAGCATCTTTCTGTGTTTCTCAGTCTGTCTCACTCACCTTCTGTCTGTCTTTCTCAGTCTGTCTCACTCACTCTCTGTCTGTGTCACAGTCTGTCTCACAGCTTTGTCTTTCTGTCTGTTAATCCATCTTTGTAACATGGCTGCCGCTCTGTTCGACGTGGGTAGCAGATTGGCAGCATTCAAAATTTCTTCAGAAATTTTCTAGTTATTATTAAACTTTTTCAGTTTCCGTCATGAACTTCGGCGCACTACTTCTCCCAGGGCTTTGCCAGCACCCCCACAAAAGTTATATCAAAACGTGCGTCTCGGCCGGGATCGGTGTGCTTGTCATTTGTCCGCGCAAAACTCAAACGGTGTTCACGCAATTCGCAAAAAACTGCGATTTTCGGTCCCATAGGAATGAATGGGATTTGGTCGAAAACAGCCGAGTAAAAAACCAAGAACCCAGGTCACTTTGGACCTCTATAGCTCAGCCATACCATAACATAGAAACACCATTCAAAGTTTAAACGGGTCACGAAAGCTGAAACTTTAACCATGTGAAAGGACATGTACATATCTGTTACGGTTTTGACACAATGGTAAGTTACGTTTTAGGAAAAATCCAAAAAATCCCAAAATCCCTCCGCACTCTAGCCGCACTCTAACTTTTGAAGCATTTCCAACTTTGAAACAAATGGCCATAACTCCCACACCGTTCATCGTACAGACATAATTTTTACATCAAAACGTTGGAAATCTTGTTGGCTTCATTTCATCCTTCCGCACATTTTTTGCTCAGACGCACCGTTTTCGAACTACGGCTCTCGGAATCTTAGAAAGTCACCATTTTGCTCCTATATCTCTCCATTGTAATCTAGACGGAAAGCTCAAAAAGCCCTGATTCTTAAAACTGTCACCATTTAAATTCTGTTCCACTTAGGATAAAATAAAATACATTCCTGAGTTCCTGAAAGCCTCATGGCGCTCACGGTGAAAAAATTATTTTGATATCTGTTACGGTTTTCTCGCAGTGGACGATTCAGCATTTTCCCATAGAAAACTAAAGCATAAAGTCTCTAACTGAAATTAACTGACATTCTGTGACACACACACACAGACAGGTGCTGCGTTGTCATGACAACCTAAGCAGTTCTCCCTGCTGTGTTAATTAGTTTCACCTTTGACTTAATTCCTCATCTATAAACCAATGTATGATCAAACTGGAGGTTCAAATCCACTGAGGTCATCATGACTGTCCCTCTGTCCACTTATTTGGTGTCTCACCATGTCCTCAATACTAGAACTCTCTCTCTTTATATTCAAACATGTCTGTGCTTCCTTTCTCAGTCTTCCTCTCCCCTTGAACCCTCTGTTCACCAGTCTTGGCCTCCTGTCAGTCCTGTGGATGATCTATCTTTCTGTCTGTCTGTGTCTTTCTGCCTCACGGTCTCTGTCTCGCTAACAGTCTGTCTCACAGTCTATGTCTCATTCACAGTCTATCTCACAGTCTCTGTCTCACTTACAGTCTGTCTCACAGTCTATGTCTCATTCACAGTCTATCTCACAGTCTCTGTTCGACTCACAGTCTGTCTCACTCACTCTCTGTCTGTGTCACAGTCTGTCTCACAGCTTTGTCTTTCTGTCTGTTAATCCATCTTTGTAACATGGCTGCCGCTCTGTTCGACGTGGGTAGCAGATTGGCAGCATTCAAAATTTCTTCAGAAATTTTCTAGTTATGCTGCCAATCTCTATAGAGCATTAGGCAGTATATTGCAGAGCAATATACTGCCTAATGCTCTATAGAGCATTGGCAGTATATTACTATTGCTCCGTGTTTATTCCGCGTTATTATTATTACCAGTTTCCGCCCTGTTTTTTGACGGCCTACTCCTCCCAGGGCTTTGCCAGCACCCCCACAAAAGCTATATCAAAACGTGCGTCTCGGCCGGGATCGGTGTGCTTGTTATTTGTCCGCGCAAAACTCAAACGGTGTTCACGCAATTCGCAAAAAACTGCGATTTTCCGTCCCATAGGAATGAATGGGATTTGGTCGGAAACAGCCGAGGAAAAACCAAGAACCCAGGTCACTTTGGACCTCTGTAGCTCAGCCATACCATAACATAGAAACACCATTCAAAGTTTAAACGGGTCACGAAAGCTGAAACTTTAACCATGTGAAAGGATATGTACATATCTGTTACGGTTTTGACACAATGGTAAGTTACGTTTTAGGAAAAATGGGAAAAATCCCAAAATCCCTCCGCACTCTAACTTTTGAAGCATTTCCAACTTTGAAACAAATGGCCATAACTCCCACACCGTTCATCGTACAGACATAATTTTTACATCAAAACGTAGGAAATCTTGTTGGCTTCATTTCATCCTTCCGCACATTTTTTGCTCAGACGCACCGTTTTCGAACTACGGCTCTCGGAATCTTAGAAAGTCACCATTTTGCTCCTATATCTCTCCATTGTAATCTAGACGGAAAGCTCAAAAAGCCCTGATTCTTAAAACTGTCACCATTTAAATTCTGTTCCACTTAGGATAAAATAAAATACATTCCTGAGTTCCTGAAAGCCTCATGGCGCTCACGGTGAAAAAATTATTTTGATATCTGTTACGGTTTTCTCGCAGTGGACGATTCAGCATTTTCCCATAGAAAACTAAAGCATAAAGTCTCTAACTGAAATTAACTGACATTCCGTGACACACACACACACGCAGGTGCTGGAGTTCTGTGAGGTCACACACACACATTTCCTCATAATGTAATATTATATCTGAGAAACTGGATGATAAACTGAATCCTCCACAGGTTTTAGTAGTTTATAAGGGACATGAGTGATTCTAGGCCGTCTGTCAGGTCGATATACAGACATTTCTCATAATCTCTCTATTTTCTCACTCACTTTCTGTCTTTCTGTCTGTGTGTCTGACCAAGTGAGTGATTCTTCACAGTGTCTCAGTGACATCAAACATGTATTTGTGCCATAGAGCCTATTTGTTCTGCCCAGCTACTGAACCAGGTGAATCCAATCAGCACAGTGGATTAAATTGGGCTGATTGGACTCACCTGGTTCAGTGGCTGCAAAGAATAAAAACATCTATCTATCTGTTTGTCTCACAGTATCTGTCTGTCTGTCTCTCAGTGTCTCTCCGTCTGTCTCTCAGTGTCTGTCTATCTAAGTATCTGTCTCACAGTATCTATCTGTCTGACACTATGAGACAGACAATCTGTCTGTCTGTCTCTCAGTGTCGAACAATCTAAGTATCTGTCTCACAGTGTCTGTCTGTCTCTCAGTGTCTATCAATCTATCTAAGTACTGTATCTGTCTATCTCACAGTCTCTGTCTGTCTGTCTGTCTGTCTATCTATGCAACCAAATTTCTCATTGAAAATGAATGGTGTTTGGCCTTGCTACCCTATTTTCAGTTTCCTCCCTATGCTTTGACGGCCTACTCCTCCTAGGGCTTTGACTGCACCCCCACAAATGTTATATCAAAACGAGCGTCTCGGCCGGGAATGGTGTGCTTGTTATTTGTCCGCGCAAAACTCAAACGGTGTTTACGCAATTCGCAAAAAACTGCGATCTTTGGTCCCATAGAAATGAATGGGATTTGTTCAGGATCAGCTGAGAAAAGCCCAAAACCCAGGTCACTTTGGACCTCTATAGCTCAGCCATACCATCACATAGAGACACCATTCAAAGTTTAAATTGGTCAGGAAGGATGAAACTTTTACCATGTGAAGGGATATTTACATAGCTGTTCAGGTTTCGACACAACGGTAAGCTACATTTTCAGAAAAAATCAGAAAAACCCTAAATCCCTCAGCACTCTGGCTGCACTCTAAAGTTTGAAGCATTTTCAGATGTGAGACAAATGCCCATAACTCCTACAGCTTTCATCATACAGAAATAAATTATAGATCAAAACGTAGGAAAACTTGTCAGCTTCATTGTCTCTCTGTCTCTCAGTGTCTATCTGTCTGTCTCACAGTATCTATCTGTCTCTGTCTCATAGTTTCTGTATGTGACTC
>JALJCO010013318.1:0-11917 GCA_023101725.1 Atherinomorus stipes | reverse complement strand
ACGTTCATGGAAGACTTCCGTCCGTGTTCATGGAAGACTTCCGTCCATGTTCATGGAAGACTTCCGTCACGTTCATGGAAGACCTCCGTCCATGTTCATGGAAGACCTCCGTCCATGTTCATGGGAAGACTTCCGTCCATGTTCATGGAAGACCTCCGTCCATGTTCATGGAAGACTTCCGTCCATGTTCATGGAAGACCTCCGTCCATGTTCATGGAAGACCTCCGTCCATGTTCATGGAAGACTTCCGTCCATGTTCATGGAAGACTTCCGTCCATGTTCATGGAAGACTTCCGTCCATGTTCATGGAAGACCTCCGTCTATGTTCATGGAAGACCTCCGTCCATGTTCATGGAAGACTTCCGTCCATGTTCATGGAAGACCTCCGTCCATGTTCATGGAAGACCTCCGTCCATGTTCATGGAAGACTTCCGTCCATGTTCATGGAAGACCTCCGTCCACGTTCATGGAAGACTTCCGTCCATGTTCATGGAAGACCTCTGTCCATGTTCATGGAAGACCTCCGTCCATGTTCATGGAAGACCTCCGTCCACGTTCATGGAAGACTTCCGTCCACGTTCATGGAAGACCTCCGTCCATGTTCATGGAAGACTTCCGTCCATGTTCATGGAAGACCTCCGTCCATGTTCATGGAAGACCTCCGTCCATGTTCATGGAAGACTTCCGTCCATGTTCATGGAAGACCTCTGTCCATGTTCATGGAAGACCTCCGTCCATGTTCATGGAAGACCTCCGTCTATGTTCATGGAAGACCTCCGTCCATGTTCATGGAAGACTTCCGTCCATGTTCATGGAAGACCTCCGTCCATGTTCATGGAAGACTTCCGTCCATGTTCATGGAAGACCTCTGTCCATGTTCATGGAAGACCTCCGTCCATGTTCATGGAAGACCTCCGTCCACGTTCATGGAAGACTTCCGTCCATGTTCATGGAAGACCTCCGTCCATGTTCATGGAAGACCTCCGTCCACGTTCATGGAAGACTTCCGTCCACGTTCATGGAAGACCTCCGTCCATGTTCATGGAAGACCTCCGTCCACGTTCATGGAAGACTTCCGTCCACGTTCATGGAAGACCTCCGTCCATGTTCATGGAAGACCTCCGTCCATGTTCATGGAAGACTTCCGTCCATGTTCATGGAAGACCTCCGTCCATGTTCATGGAAGACCTCCGTCCATGTTCATGGAAGACCTCCGTCCATGTTCATGGAAGACCTCCGTCCATGTTCATGGAAGACCTCCGTCCATGTTCATGAAAGACCTCCGTCCATGTTCATGAAAGACCTCCGTCCATGTTCATGGAAGACCTCCGTCCATGTTCATGGAAGACCTCCGTCCATGTTCATGGAAGACCTCCGTCCATGTACGTGGAAGACCTCCGTCCGTGTTCATGGAAGACCTCCGTCCATGTGCATGGAAGACCTCCGTCCATGTTCATGGAAGACTTCCGTCCATGTTCATGGAAGACCTCTGTCCATGTTCATGGAAGACTTCCGTCCATGTTCATGGAAGACCTCCGTCCATGTTCATGGAAGACCTCCGTCCATGTTCATGGAAGACCTCCGTCCATGTTCATGGAAGACCTCCGTCCATGTTCATGGAAGACCTCCGTCCATGTTCATGAAAGACCTCCGTCCATGTTCATGAAAGACCTCCGTCCATGTTCATGGAAGACTTCCGTCCATGTTCATGGAAGACCTCTGTCCATGTTCATGGAAGACTTCCGTCCATGTTCATGGAAGACCTCCGTCCATGTTCATGGAAGACCTCCGTCCATGTTCATGGAAGACCTCCGTCCATGTTCATGGAAGACCTCCGTCCATGTTCATGGAAGACCTCCGTCCGTGTACATGGAAGACTTCCGTCCATGTTCATGGAAGACTTCCGTCCATGTTCATGGAAGACCTCCGTCCATGGGATTACAGGTTCTGATGCTGACTGGGATTAAATGTTCTGATGCTGACTGGGATTACAGGTTCTGATGCTGACTGGGATTACAGGTTCTGATGCTGACTGGGATTAAAGGTTCTAGATGCTGACTGGGATTAAAGGTTCTAGATAATGACTGGGATTAAAGGTTCTGATGCTGACTGGGATTAAAGGTTCTGATGCTGACTGGGATTACAGGTTCTGATGCTGACTGGGATTAAAGGTTCTGATGCTGACTGGGATTAAAGGTTCTGATGCTAACTGGGATTAAAGGTTCTGATGCTGACTGGGATGAAAGGTTCTGATGCTAACTGGGATTAAAGGTTCTGATGCTAACTGGGATTAAAGGTTCTGATGCTAACTGGGATTAAAGGTTCTGATGCTAACTGGGATTAAAGGTTCTGATGCTGACTGGGATTAAAGGTTCTGGATGCTGACTGGAATTAAAGGTTCTGATGCTAACTGGGATTAAAGGTTCTGATGCTGACTGGGATTAAAGGTTCTGGTGCTGACTGGGATTAAAGGTTCTGATGCTGACTGGGATTAAAGGTTCTAGATAATGACTGGGATTAAAGGTTCTAGATGCTGACTGGGATTAAAGGTTCTGATGCTGACTGGGATTAAAGGTTCTAGATGCTGACTGGGATTAAAGGTTCTGATGCTGACTGGGATTAAAGGTTCTAGATAATGACTGGGATTAAAGGTTCTGGTGCTGACTGGGATTAAAGGTTCTGATTCTGACTGGGATTAAAGGTTCTGATGCTGACTGGGATTAAAGGTTCTGATTCTGACTGGGATTAAAGGTTCTGATACTGACTGGGATTAAAGGTTCTGATGTGACTGGGATGAAAGGTTCTGATGCTGACTGGGATTAAAGGTTCTGATGTGACTGGGATTAAAGGTTCTGATACTGACTGGGATTAAAGGTTCTGATGCTGACTGGGATTAAAGGTTCTGATGCTGACTGGGATTAAAGGTTCTGATGCTGACTGGGATTAAAGGTTCTGATGTGACTGGGATTAAAGGTTCTGATGCTGACTGGGATTAAAGGTTCTGATGCTGACTGGGATTAAAGGTTCTGATACTGACTGGGAATAAAGGTTCTGATGCTGACTGGGATTAAGGGTTCCGTAAGCTCCGCCGTGGCAGCAGCAGGCGTTTAACACCTCTGAGCGTACGCGCTCCCCCCTCATCCTCATCTTCCTCCCCCCGTCTCCGTGGACTCAGAACACACGCAGTAATTAGCGAGTGGGTTTGAAGGTTAAACGGGGTTCCTGAGGGACCGGAGTCATTAGAGCGGCGGAACCTCCGCGTGGCCTCAGGCTGCCGGCATCTGCAGACACGATCCGCTCTGAACCAGGAAAACACCGCCTGAAACACGCGGTTGCCATGGAAACCGCCGACCTTCACGTGTTCACACAAACATGTAACAGAAAGCAGAAGGGTGCGGGTTCAGGTGGCTCCAGAACTGGTCTCTGGGTCCGGGTTCGACCCACCAAGGCTCTGTAACCTGAGTCATCCAGACAACCTTCCTCACGCACCAACGGGGTCTGAACGTGGTCTACGGGACGTTCCACGTTCCCCTGCTGAGTTAGGAACACGAGCTGGTGGGAGAACGTGCACGCAGGGAGAGCAGGGTGTCTGGTACGAGTACAGGGGGGCCGCGGCTTGTAAAAAGTAGTAAATGATTCTGGTGAGGTGGTTTTTTAACCAAGTACTGGTATCAGTGTCTGATACCAGTACTGGTATCGGAACATCTGTGGACTGGTATCGGAACATCTGTGGACTGGTATCGGAACATCTCTGGACTGATATCGGTACATATCTGGACTGGTATCGGAACATCTGTGGACTGGTATCGGAACATCTCTGGACTGATATCGGTACATATCTGGACTGGTTTCGGAACATCTGTGGACTGGTATCGGAACATCTCGGACTGGTATCGGAACATCTCTGGACTGGTATCGGAACATCTCTGGACTGGTATTGGAACATCTCGGACTGGTATCGGAACATCTCTGGACTGGTATCGGAACATCTGTGGACTGGTTTTGGAACATCTGTGGACTGGTATCGGAACATCCCGGACTGGTATCGGAACATCTCTGGACTGGTATCGGAACATCTCTGGACTGGTATCGGAACATCTCTGGACTGGTATCGGAACATCTCGGACTGGTATCGGAACATCTCTGGACTGGTATCGGAACATATCTGGACTGGTATCGGAACATCTCTGGACTGGTATCGGAACATATCTGGACTGGTATCGGAACATCCCGGACTGGTATCGGAACATCTCTGGACTGGTATCGGAACATATCTGGACTGGTATCGGAACATCTCTGGACTGGTATCGGAACATCTCTGGACTGGTATCGGAACATCTGTGGACTGTTATCGGAACATCTCTGGACTGGTATCGGAACATCTCTGGACTGGTATCGGAACATCTCTGGACTGGTATCGAACATATCTGGACTGGTATCGGAACATCTGTGGACTGGTATCGGAACATCTCTGGACTGGTATCGGAACATCTCTGGACTGGTATCGGAACATCTCTGGACTGTTATCGGAACATCTCTGGACTGGTATCGAACATATCTGGACTGGTATCGGAACATATCTGGACTGGTATCGAAACATATCTGGACTGGTATCGGAACATCTCTGGACTGGTATCGGAACATATCTGGACTGGTATCGGAACATATCTGGACTGGTATCGAAACATATCTGGACTGGTATCGGAACATCTCTGGACTGGTATCGGAACATCTCTGGACTGGTATCGGAACATCTCTGGACTGTTATCGAATATCTCTGGACTGGTATCGGAACATCTCTGGACTGGTATCGGAACATCTGTGGACTGGTATCGGAACATCTCTGGACTGGTATCGGAACATCTCTGGACTGGTATCGGAACATATCTGGACTGGTATCGGAACATCTGTGGACTGGTATCGGAACATCTCTGGACTGGTATCGGAACATCTCTGGACTGGTATCGGAACATCTCTGGACTGGTATCGGAACATCTGTGGACTGGTATCGGAACATCTGTGGACTGGTATCGGAACATATCTGGACTGGTATCGGAACATCTGTGGACTGGTATCGGAACATCTCTGGACTGGTATCGGAACATCTGTGGACTGGTATCGGAACATCTCTGGACTGGTATCGGTAGGGGGAAAGGGGGAAATCCTTCATGCTTTGTTTTTTATCTGTCGATGATTTCTGGTTGATTTCCTCCAGCATGTCTGCCCCCCTCTCCACACCAACGTCCGTGGTCTGACTCCCCCCCCCCCCCCCCGGCCTCTACAACTACACCCTGACACCTCCAGACCTGATAAACGAGCTCAGCAAACACGGCAGCAGCTCCTGTCGTGGTTTTTGGAGCCGCCCCCGCTTCCTGAAACGCGGTGACCACAGATGTCCCCACACTTACTCCACCCGCTTTGACCAGACCCCAAACTCCCACGATGCACCGGCGTTTCCTGGTGTCCCTCCCCAGCACCGGCTCAGAGCAGCGCTCCTCCTAACGACATATTGCAGGAGCTGGCTGCTCAGCAGCTTTGCTGGCCAGAACGGCAGCGAAGCGCTCAGGATCCAGGCGCAGCGGGAATGCATATGTCGCCACGAACGGTGCTGGAAGCAGCACGGCGCTCCGCCCGCACACAATATCCACGTTTAGAGGAGGAGGCTGTGCAGCGGAACGGAAACTCATCAGCAGCTCTTCTTCTCCAGACACTCACATTCAGCCGGCTCCGCGTTCCACACACAACAGCTTCATTACCGGCTTTTCAGGGATGATGACGCCCCCATGGAGAACGGGGGGAACCGACCCAATGAGCACCTGCAGAGGAAAACATGAAAACTGGAGGAGAGGACGGAAAAGCCTGAAAACTAATCTAAACCATCAGAACCTTTAATCCCGGTCAGCATCAGAACCTTTAATCCCAGTCAGCATCGAACCTTTAATCCCAGTCAGCATCAGAACCTTTAATCTCAGTCAGCATCAGAACCTTTAATCCCAGTCAGCATCAGAACCTTTAATCTCAGTCAGCATCAGAACCTTTAATCCCAGTCAGCATCAGAACCTTTAATCCCAGTCAGCATCAGAACCTTTAATCCCGGTCAGCATCAGAACCTTTAATCCCAGTCAGCATCAGAACCTTTAATCTCAGTCAGCATCAGAACCTTTAATCCCAGTCAGCATCAGAACCTTTAATCCCAGTCAGCATCAGAACCTTTAATCCCAGTCAGCATCAGAACCTTTAATCTCAGTCAGCATCAGAACCTTTAATCCCAGTCAGCATCAGAACCTTTAATCTCAGTCAGCATCAGAACCTTTAATCCCAGTCAGCATCAGAACCTTTAATCCCAGTCAGCATCAGAACCTTTAATCCCAGTTACATCAGAACCTTTAATCCCAGTCAGCATCAGAACCTTTAATCCCAGTCAGCATCAGAACCTTTAATCCCGGTCAGCATCAGAACCTTTAATCTCAGTCAGCATCAGAACCTTTAATCCCAGTCAGCATCAGAACCTTTAATCTCAGTCAGCATCAGAACCTTTAATCCCAGTCAGCATCAGAACCTTTAATCCCAGTCAGCATCAGAACCTTTAATCCCAGTCAGCATCCAGAACCTTTAATCCCAGCCAGCATCAGAACCTTTAATCCCAGTCAGCATCAGAACTTTTAATCTCAGACAGCATCAGAACCTTTAATCTCAGTCAGCATCAGAACCTTTAATCCCAGTCAGCATCAGAACCTTTAATCTCAGTAAGCATCAGAACCTTTAATCCCAGTCAGCATCAGAACCTTTAATCCCAGTCAGCATCAGAACCTTTAATCCCAGTCAACATCAGAACCTTTAATCCCAGTCAGCATCCAGAACCTTTAATCCCAGTCAGCATCAGAACCTTTAATCCCAGTCAGCATCAGAACCTTTAATCCCAGTCAGCATCAGAACCTTTAATCCCAGTCAGCATCAGAACCTTTAATCCCAGTCAGCATCAGAACCTTTAATCCCAGTTACATCTAGAACCTTTAATCCCAGTCAGCATCAGAACCTTTAATCCCAGTCAGCATCCAGAACCTTTAATCCCAGTCAGCATCAAAACCTTTAATCCCAGTCAGCATCAGAACCTTTAATCCCAGTCAGCATCAGAACCTTTAATCCCAGTCAGCATCAGAACCTTTAATCCCAGTTACATCAGAACCTTTAATCCCAGTCAGCATCCGGAATCTTTAATCCCAGTTAGCATTAGAACCTTTAATCCCAGTCAGCATCAGAACCTTTAATCCCAGTCAGCATCAGAACCTTTAATCCCAGTCAGCATCTAGAACCTTTAATCCCAGTCAGCATCAGAACCTTTAATCCCAGTCAGCATCCAGAACCTTTAATCCCAGTCAGCATCAAAACCTTTAATCCCAGTCAGCATCAGAACCTTTAATCCCAGTCAGCATCAGAACCTTTAATCCCAGTCAGCATCCAGAACCTTTAATCCCAGTCAGCATCAGAACCTTTAATCCCAGTCTGCATCAGAACCTTTAATCCCAGTCAGCATCAGAACCTGTAATCCCAGTCAGCATCAGAACCTTTAATCCCAGTTACATCAGAACCTTTAATCCCAGTCAGCATCAGTACCTTTAATCCCAGTCAGCATCAGAACCTTTAATCCCGGTCAGCATCAGAACCTTTAATCCCAGTCAGCATCAGAACCTTTAATCCCAGTCAGCATCAGAACCTTTAATCCCAGTCAGCATCTAGAACCTTTAATCCCAGTCAGCATCAGAACCTTTAATCCCAGTCAGCATCAGAACCTTTAATCCCAGTCAGCATCAGAACCTTTAATCTCAGTCAGCATCAGAACCTTTAATCTCAGTCAGCATCAGAACCTTTAATCCCAGTCAGCATCAGAACCTTTAATCCCAGTTACATCAGAACCTTTAATCCCAGTCAGCATCCAGAACCTTTAATCCCAGTCAGCATCAGAACCTTTAATCCCAGTCAGCATCAGAACCTTTAATCCCAGTTACATCAGAACCTTTAATCCCAGTCAGCATCAGAACCTTTAATCCCAGTCAGCATCAGAACCTTTAATCCCAGTTACATCAGAACCTTTAATCCCAGTCAGCATCCAGAACCTTTAATCCCAGTCAGCATCAAAACCTTTAATCCCAGTCAGCATCAGAACCTTTAATCCCAGTTACATCAGAACCTTTAATCCCAGTCAGCATCAGAACCTTTAATCCCAGTCAGCATCAGAACCTTTAATCCCAGTTACATCAGAACCTTTAATCCCAGTCAGCATCAGAACCTTTAATCCAAGTCAGCATCAGAACCTTTAATCCCATTCAGAATCCAGAACCTTTAATCCCAGTCAGCATCAGAACCTTTAATCCCAGTCAGCATCGGAACCTTTAATCCCAGTCAGCATCGGAACCTTTAATCCCAGTCAGCATCGGAACCTTTAATCCCAGTCAGCATCGGAACCTTTAATCCCAGTCAGCATCGGAACCTTTAATCCCAGTCAGCATCGGAACCTTTAATCCCAGTCAGCATCGGAACCTTTAATCCCAGTCAGCATCGGATCCTTTAATCCCAGTCAGCATCGGAACCTTTAATCCCAGTCAGCATCGGATCCTTTAATCCCAGTCAGCATCGGAACCTTTAATCCCAGTCAGCATCGGAACCTTTAATCCCAGTCAGCATCGGAACCTTTAATCCCAGTCAGCATCAGAACCTTTAATCCCAGTCAGCATCAGAACCTTTAATCCCAGTCAGCATCAGAACCTTTAATCCCAGTCAGCATCAGAACCTTTAATCCCAGTCAGTATCAGAACCTTTAATCCCAGTCAGCATCAGAACCTTTAATCCCAGTCAGCATCAGAACCTTTAATCCCAGTCAGCATCCAGAACCTTTAATCCCAGTCAGCATCAGAACCTTTAATCCCAGTCAGCATCAGAACCTTTAATCCCTGTCAGCATCTAGAACCTTTAATCCCAGTCAGCATCAGAACCCTTAATCCCAGTCAGCATCAGAACCTTTAATCCCAGTCAGCATCTAGAACCTTTAATCCCAGTCAGCATCTAGAACTTTAATCCCAGTCAGCATCAGAACCTTTAATCCCAGTCAGCATCAGAACCTTTAATCCCTGTCAGCATCTAGAACCTTTAATCCCAGTCAGCATCAGAACCCTTAATCCCAGTCAGCATTCAGAACCCTTAATCCCAGTCAGCATCTAGAACCTTTAATCCCAGTCAGCATCTAGAACTTTAATCCCAGTCAGCATCAGAACCTTTAATCCCAGTCAGCATCTAGAACCTTTAATCCCAGTCAGCATCAGAACCCTTAATCCCAGTCAGTATTCAGAACCCTTAATCCCAGTCAGCATCTAGAACCTTTAATCCCAGTCAGCATCTAGAACTTTAATCCCAGTCAGCATCAGAACCTTTAATCCCAGTCAGCATCAGAACCTTTAATCCCAGTCAGCATCTAGAACCTTTAATCCCAGACAGCATCAGAACCTTTAATCCCAGTCAGCATCAGAACCTTTAATCCCAGTCAGCATCTAGAACCTTTAATCCCAGTCAGCATCAGAACCTTTAATCCCAGTCAGCATCAGAACCTTTAATCCCAGTCAGCATCTAGAACTTTAATCCCAGTCAGCATCAGAACCTTTAATCCCAGTCAGCATCTAGAACCTTTAATCCCAGTCAGCATCAGAACCCTTAATCCCAGTCAGTATTCAGAACCCTTAATCCCAGTCAGCATCTAGAACCTTTAATCCCAGTCAGCATCTAGAACTTTAATCCCAGTCAGCATCAGAACCTTTAATCCTAGTCAGCATCAGAACATTTAATCCCAGTCAGCATCAGAACCTTTAATCCCAGTCAGCATCTAGAACCTTTAATCCCAGTCAGCATCAGAACCTTTAATCCCAGTCAGCATCTAGAACCTTTAATCCCAGTCAGCATCAGAACCTTTAATCCCAGTCAGCATCTAGAACCTTTAATCCCAGTGAGCATCAGAACCTTTAATCCCAGTCAGCATCTAGAACCTTTAATCCCAGTCAGTATTCAGAACCCTTAATCCCAGTCAGCATCTAGAACCTTTAATCCCAGTCAGCATCTAGAACTTTAATCCCAGTCAGCATCTAGAACTTTAATCCCAGTCAGCATCAGAACCTTTAATCCCAGTCAGCATCAGAACCTTTAATCCCAGTCAGCATCTAGAACCTTTAATCCCAGTCAGCATCAGAACCTTTAATCCCAGTCAGCATCTAGAACCTTTAATCCCAGTCAGCATCAGAACCTTTAATCCCAGTCAGCATCTAGAACCTTTAATCCCAGTCAGCATCAGAACCCTTAATCCCAGTCAGTATTCAGAACCCTTAATCCCAGTCAGCATCTAGAACCTTTAATCCCAGTCAGCATCTAGAACTTTAATCCCAGTCAGCATCAGAACCTTTAATCCCAGTCAGCATCAGAACCTTTAATCCCAGTCAGCATCTAGAACCTTTAATCCCAGTCAGCATCAGAACCTTTAATCCCAGTCAGCATCAGAACCTTTAATCCCAGTCAGCATCTAGAACCTTTAATCCCAGTCAGCATCAGAACCTTTAATCCCAGTCAGCATCTAGAACCTTTAATCCCAGTGAGCATCAGAACCTTTAATCCCAGTCAGCATCTAGAACCTTTAATCCCAGTCAGTATTCAGAACCCTTAATCCCAGTCAGCATCTAGAACCTTTAATCCCAGTCAGCATCTAGAACTTTAATCCCAGTCAGCATCTAGAACTTTAATCCCAGTCAGCATCAGAACCTTTAATCCCAGTCAGCATCAGAACCTTTAATCCCAGTCAGCATCTAGAACCTTTAATCCCAGTCAGCATCAGAACCTTTAATCCCAGTCAGCATGTAGAACCTTTAATCCCAGTCAGCATCAGAACCTTTAATCCCAGTCAGCATCTAGAACTTTAATCCCAGTCAGCATCAGAACCTTTAATCCCAGTCAGCATCAGAACCTTTAATCCCAGTCAGCATCTAGAACCTTTAATCCCAGTCAGCATCAGAACCTTTAATCCCAGTCAGCATCCAGAACCTTTAATCCCAGTCAGCATCAGAACCTTTAATCCCAGTCAGCATCCAGACATTATGTTGATCTTTGGCTGCTCCTGATTGGACATTACCGTTAATTGAAGCTCTGTGATTGGTGTAAAGTTGGACAGAAGTGTCTTCATCCTCATGTCCAGGTCTACATGGAGGTCTCTTAGCAGCATCGTAGTGATGGTGATGTTGTGATGATGAAGATGGGATAGTGATGCTGTTTCATGGATCGTTGTGTTACAGATGTGGCTTCCTCCATTCACGTCCTCTACATCTGTAAAAAGAGACCTTTATGGGTTAAAAATCCCATCTATAATCCTAAAAAGCTGTGTGACGGCAGGTGACGTCTGATCCTGTCAGTGGCTGAGACACGTGTCCACCACTTTTCTCCTTCCGTTCATCCTTTGTCCTTCTCTGTCCCCCAGCTGTCGGAGCTGTTCGTCTCCTTTGAGACGAAACCTCAGGGTGCAGCCTCTTTAGCTCAGGTCCACAAAGCAGTGCTGCATGATGGGAGGACTGTCGCCGTCAAGGTCCAGCACCCCAAGGTGCAGACACAAAGCTCCAAGGACATCATGGTGATAGAGGTGAGTGTCCTGCAGAGACGTCCAGTCCTGCTGGTTCGACCCGGACCAGCTGACATCATCACATCTTCACACTCAGGAGACCAGCGTACCGGACCAGGCTCTGATCCATGAACCGCTGCAGGATCCGTACGAAAGTCCGGATCCGGAATACAGTCTGGAATATTTGTAGTTCACTCTTAATCCACTAGGGGCTCCAGACAGAGCCAGTCCCCCTTAGATGGCCGTGTTAAAAAGGACCGACTTCACAGCACAAAT